>CATIWK010087881.1:0-25820 GCA_949634005.1 Mallotus japonicus
TTTCTACCTTAAATCACTCAAAATATTTTTTCAAACCATTAAAAAATTTAAAAAAATTACAGTAATTACTTAATATTATATTTTTTAACTAAAATATTATTATACATACTTCAATATTAATCTAATAATTCTAAAAAAAAAATCTTATTATCACTAAAAAATTATGGCAAAAAAATTAAATTAAGAAAATAAAATTAATGTGATATATTTTATTTTTAATTTATTTAGTTATTATTTTATTATAATTATTTATTTAATCATTTAATTTTACAGTCCGCGCATTGTACAGATTTACGACTAGTTATATTTAATAATAGGCCAGTTGATATTTAAAATTAGATAAAAAGTATTACATTTTTTTTAAAAAATTATAGAAAAACAAATATTATCATAAATTTAGTGTTGGACCATTTAAATTCATAAATTAAAAAAAATACACAAATGGGCCTAAAATCTAATTTTTGGAACTGAAAAAATAGACTTCAATATTTTATTTTAGTATAGTTAAACTCTAAATATTCTTAAAATTCAGTGTGTCCCTTTTTTATATTAGTTAATTTAAATCGTTCTTAACAATTATTTATTTAAGAGCAACGAAATCTTTTTGGATTTGCTTGACTAAAAAGTTAAGCTAGCAAAACTTAAATAAATTTGCAGGTTTTTTAAAATTTTAATTTGCCATATATATACAATTTTATCATAATTTACACTTTAATCAAAATTGATAATAAAAAAAAAAAGCACATAGTCAACTTAAAAATAAACTGTCAACATCATATTTGCGTTTTTTATTTGTAATTAAAATATTGTACTAAAATTATAAATAATTGATTGAATTAGAATATTTATATCAAATTTTTAAAAATTCAAACCAAATTCATTAAAAAAAATTACAAATATTATAATTTCTGAAATTAATTGGTCTAAATTGTATCGCATGCTCGATTGTGCAGTCCGCGTTAAAGTGATTTTCCATTTCACAAACAAATAAATCATGGACACCCTTATTAATAATGGATTTGTACGAAAATAAAATCATAGTTTTAACTACGTATGTATCCAAATGTGAGCCATGAGGGCGACATGAAGCAAATCTTCCTCGCTTTCTTTTCCTTTTTCCTTCAATGTATTTAGGACAGTTTGTGGATAGAGTAGCTTCCAAATTTCAACTGCTAAAGTATATTGTTCACAGAGAAGTGGCCATACGTAATATGCTTTTGACAAGTCCTTTTGCAAGGGTCTCGTGATTAATTGATCATGCACACCACGTCTGTGTTTCCCTTTTTCCTTTCTTTATTATCTTGCATATTATATCTGCAGTTATATGTATTTGCATGATTTTATCACTTTACTCCCTATATTTTTAATTTTGTCAAATTAACACCTCAATTTATCTATTATCTATTATATAAGCACCTATTTGCACTGTTGGCAAGACACGTCGGCATACAAATAGTGGTAAAATGGTAAATTCATGCAAGTATATGGGGCAAAAATGGTAATTCATACAAGTACATATATTTATATAATAATCCATAAACAAATTGATGTGTTAATTTGACAAACTTGAAAATATAAAAACTAAAATGACAAAATTATACAAAAACAAATAACCGCAAATATATTATGCCTTATTATCTTTTTAATTCATTAGAAATACAAATTCTTGTGGTGTATATTTCCTATTGATCTCGAAATTATATATGGCCTTCGGAATTGATAAAACTAAACACAAGTAATATGTTAGTCGCGAACAAATTAAAGATATGAACTCAGTAAAAGCAAAAATTTAGGGAGCAAAATATATTATATAATAAATTTTTAGAAAGTGGGGGCAAGGTTATTTCTAAGTGGGAACAACTAATTATAGGGAACCAAAGTAGATTACAAGCATTTTTTTTTTAAATCATCGGTATTTAGGGTTTATTAGATTTTAACTAATTTAGTTCGTTCCATATAGGATTATAAGAGTGATAGTAGTCTCTCAATAACTAATTTAATATGACTATATATACTAGAATTTGAATCCAAAAACTAATTTAAGTGAAAACAGTTTCTTAGTAGTTAATCCAACAATTGTTGATAAATTACAAGCAATTTTAATGAGGCAGGCGAATTGCTAATCATATAACAGTCAAGTGCAATATATTTTAGATTAGCATTTTTGTAAATTCACAGTTTTATATTAGCATAAAAAGTGTGGGGACAATGGTCCAATGTTACTCTCTAGATAAGATAGCTATGAATATCTAAAAGTTTAACTTAGCTTTATAAGATAGCTATGAATATCTAAAAGAACTATTTTAAAAAAAAAATCGAACTTTTTAACTTTAGTTTTTGTTCCCTTGCAAATCAACGGACCCTTATGGAATTGTTTTTGATGGAATTTTAATCAATTATTAATGTCACAAGTCTGCCACCTATAGATCACACGCTGCCCTGGGATTACAAGATTATTGGTGAGTAGACGAAAAAAATGAGATGAGATGCCCTGCTTTGCTTTTATATATTTCACTCTGAAGTGAATTTTCCAATTGTGGAAACATCCCTCATGTTTCCATGTTCTCATTACCAATGTGCCTCCTAAAAACACTCAACTAATTATTCACTCATTCCACTTTCAGTCAGCTAAAATATATTTTTGACTTTGAGTTAATTACTTCTTATACTTATAAAAGGTATCAAACACCTAAGATAAGGTATGTCCTAATTATACACTATCGTTTTACCAAGATTAATCATCTTCTCTACACACAAAATCATCCTAATGAACACAAAATCATCAGAATGGAAACGCTAGGAGACTCATTCTGATTTGATTTGTCTTATTTGTTCAACCGCTCATGTGCTACCACATCACAACTGCTATAGCTCAAATTATACTGCTTAACCCGTGGGATGAAACATATGATAACATAGTCAAATAAATTATTAAAGTTGTGACGCAAATCCATCTGATGACTTTTTTTTTTTTTTTTTGTCTTGCAAGGGCAAATTATATCATGGACCCAAGGATCCATCACACGTGTGGGTGAAACACAACTTTTTTTTTAACGCTCCAATGCTTTCTTTTTAAATACTTTCTCTTACATCTTACTCATCCTCTCTTCTTTTCTTGTCATCTCAAAACAGGAAAAGAAAAAAAAAAAAAAAAAAACCTCACTACCATCCAGATTTTCATCACAAATCGTTCGTTGCTTGCTTCCTTGTCTTTATTGTTTTTTTCAGCACTATCTCTGACATGAAAACCTCACCACCCTCCTGGCTTTCAGACAGAAGGTGAAATTCGCAGCAAATGGAGTCTCTGATGCCACGTTCACGCCACGCCTCAAGATTTCCCCACGGCTGCCAGCTCTCAGGCCTGCAAATATTAGTGCGAACAATTAACCAAGCTCCTGGGTTGAAAATTTGTTTCAAGCAACAAATGCATAGCGTGCATCAGACAAATTCAATGTAAAGAGTTTGACATTTTATGTATCTGTATGACTTGCTTTCATATTCACCAATGGTGAGTGGCTACTTTGATGGATTTTGGCGATTTGTTGTTTGCTAACACTAATATGCTAGTTAAAGGCGGCTGTACATGAATCTGTCTTGCCAATAGTCGTTTCCTAGTGGAAAATGAATCCTACATTTAGAGTTGCAAACTCAAGTTTATGTTTTGTTTGAATTGATGTTTAATAATCAGCTTAGAATTTCAATTTTAATGATTCTGTAAAAAAAAAAATCAACCGTGAAGTTTCAGTGACACCCATGAACCTACAGATAAAGGTTAATGAACCTTCATGTGAAGATCAATGAACTTGCAGGTGAAAATCAATGAGTCTGGTGCAGGTTTATTGACTTTTACCTACAGGTTCAATAAACATGCAGGTGAAGATCAATGAACCTACAAAAAAAAAAAAAAAAAAAAAGATGCACATTTTTTTTTATCTCAGCACATGTAATGACCCCTGGTCCATATTGCAATATGGATAGGAGTCCATGATATAACAATTATCTTGCAAGCCTATTTTTAATCTACGCAAAGTATAATATAAATATTTTAAAATAAATAGTTAAATAATTTTAATAAATTAAAAACTACAAATTAATCAAAAATAAAAGTATGAAATTTTATTATTTTTTATTAAGAGTTTTTAATAAGCATAATAAAAATAATTATTAAATATATAAAATAAAATAAATATAGAAAATGAGTGAGAAATTACATATTTTTTACTTTGTAGGTTAAAAAAAGAAAAGTGTTTTTATTTGAATAAAAGAGGATGTTTCATTTAAAATAAAAAATCTAATTTTTTATGGAAATGAAAAGTAATGTTTCAAATATAACAGAATGAAGTGTTTTATATCAAATAAAACTTGTGTATTTTAATAAAAATGAATTTTTTAATATTTTTGTATACAATATTGTAAATTTTAATAATTTAACACATAAAATTTTGGAATTGAATGTTGAATTATAGAGAGAGACACTTGTTAAATTTTTGGTTTAATAACTTTGGTGCGTGTGTGCATATATATATATATATAGTAATAATAATAATTAATAGAATATAATTGATAGGATACACATTTTTATTTGCGTTAAATAAAAAGAAAATATTTTTTTAATTGAATAAATGGTGAATTTTTTAATTAGAATAAAAGACATAATTTCTAATAAAAAAGAAGAGTGGTGTTTTAGATGTAGTACAATTAAAGTGTTTTATATAAAATAAAACATATGTATTTTAAAATAAGAATCTCTATAAAGAGAAAAAGGTAACTAAATATATTAAAAATAAAATATATTACATTAATTTTATTTTCTTTAATTTTTATTAACATTATTTTTAAATATAATAGGATTAGTTTTGAGAACTATTAAATTACTAATGAAGTATGTGTAATAGTGTTTTAGTGAAGAAAATTTTTTTAAAAATAGGATTTCTAATGGTTTAGGAAAAATAATTAAGTGATTTAAGATTAAAAAAAACGTATTATATAAATATTTTTAGAAATTGAGTAGTATTAGAATATGCATATTAGTATTTTAGCTAAAAAAAATATTACTAAAAACTATAATAAATATTTTATTTTTAATACAAATTAAGATTTTTAATGGTTTAACACATTAGTTTTTAGAGTGAATACTCAAATATGAAGATAGACACTTGTCAAATTTTTTTATTAATAACTTTAGAGCTCAACATATATATATATATATATATATATTCACCCCTGAAATTTAGTCAAATCCACTAATCCGTCTTTATATTTTCAAAAGTCAACTAATAATCCTTTAGGTTTGATTTTATTAACTATTTTTTCCTTTTGCCAACTAAATACCCCTTAGATTTGATATTTTAATATCAAACCTGAGGGAATATTTAGTTGACAGAAGGGGAAATAGTTAATAAAATCAAATATGATAAGGTATTTAATTGACTTCTGAAAATGTAGGATAAACTAACAAATTAAAACAACCTTCAAGGGGTGTTAGTAAATTACCATTTTTATTTATCTGTGTCAAGAAATAAGGAAGTGAATGTACCTTTTCGGTCTAATTTTGTTTAATTAAAAAGGTAAAAATAAAGGAAAATTTTTGCCAATGAATGAGTAGTCACGTGGTAACTCCTTTTTAAAGACATCTTGAGGTGTGCAGTCCATCAAAATTTAGGTCATATAACCTCTCTATTAACAAAAAAAAATAATAATAATAAAGGAAAATTTTTACCTGAACTCAAAGTCATACTCACAATGGTTGAATGTATAGTAAAATATATATATATTATTAGCTAAGCGTAAATCACTTATTATATGTATCAAACATGCAACTTTTGGGTATAATAATCTTGGTGTTGGTAAGTTGTCCAAAAAAAAAATCTAGGTGTTGGTAAGAATTTGTTCAGAAAAGTGTCAAATTGGCCCTGGCTAGAAAAAAAAAATAGGGCCAATTGACTTTCAGCCAATAAATTTACAACAAGTAGCAATCAATAGGGCCTTTTTTTTTTTGGTAATGATAGGCCTATTTTCCAATATAAATTACGAGCATTTTACGACTTTGGACACCCAATTCACAATTTTATAGTTTAGAAGGGTGGTCTCTCCCTTTCTCTATATATAAATTTGTTTCACACCCATTTCCCTACTTTTGGTAACAACCTGGAAGCAAGATCAAGTTATAGCATCAACTAAACAAACATGCCAGTAAATATAACTTCCATTAAAACTTCATCAAATGGAGTCTGGCAAGGAGATAATCCTCTACATTTCGCCTTCCCATTATTGATTGTTCAAACCACCTTAATCCTGGTCGTCAGCCGGTTTTTTGCCTTCATCTTCAAGCCTCTCCGCCAACCCAAAGTCATTGCCGAGATAGTGGTATCTACATATATATGTGTCTTCCTTTTGCATTAATTTTATGAATTGGACATACTTGCATCATGTAAACCTTGATAAGAGACCAAGTTTTGAGATCTCTTTTGCTCTTTTATAAACCGAAAAATTTTAGTTGGTGCTCTTGGCTTGCACGCACAAATTAAATCCATATTCATATACGTGTATAGGTTTCTTTACATTTTTCTTGTTCTTTTGTATAACTTAATTAGTTGCTATCTTGTAGGGTGGGATTTTGCTGGGGCCATCAGCTTGTGGACGAAACGAAGAATTCATGCGCTGGATATTCCCCAAATGGAGCATTCCAATACTGGAATCAGTAGCTAGTATCGGTCTTCTCTTCTTTCTTTTTCTTGTTGGTCTCGAACTCGATGTGTCCTCCATTCGCACGAGTGGCAAGCGTGCCTTTGGCATAGCTTTCGCAGGGATTTCTCTTCCTTTCATATCTGGCATAGGTGTAGCCTTCGTCCTTCGTAAAACAATAGAAGACGAAGACAAGGTTGGATTCGGCGCATTCGTAGTCTTCATGGGGGTAGCCCTTTCAATCACAGCATTTCCGGTGTTGGCTCGCATTCTAGCAGAGTTGAAACTGCTGACAACTCGCACTGGCGAGACTGCTTTAGCAGCAGCTGCATTCAATGATGTCGCTGCATGGATCTTGCTTGCTCTTGCCGTTGCTTTAGCTGGTAACGAAGCTAGCAGTGAGCAGAAAAGTCCTCTAATATCAATTTGGGTACTTCTTTCTGGTGTTGCAATCGTTGTGTTTATGTTACTTGTGATCGGACCCGCCATGAAATGGGTTGCCAGTAGATGCTCCCCACAACATGGCATGGTCAATGAAGCTTATATGTGCTTGACCTTAGCAGGAGTTATGGTGTCAGGTTTCATGACTGATCTTATAGGAATCCATTCAATTTTTGGAGCATTTGTTTTTGGGCTAACTATTCCAAAAGGAGGAGAGTTCGCGGAGAGATTGATAGAGAAAACGGAAGATTTTGTGTCAGGATTGCTTCTTCCGCTTTACTTTGCGTCAAGTGGGCTGAAGACAAATGTGGCGGCCATTAGCAGTGGAAGGGCGTGGGGGCTTGTTGTGCTGGTTATAACGACGGCTTGTGCTGGAAAGATCGTGGGAACATTTGTGGTGGCGATGATGTTTATGATTCCTGCAAGGGAGTCGTTGACACTTGGTGTCTTGATGAATACTAAAGGATTGGTAGAACTTATTGTTCTCAATATTGGCAAGGAGAAGAAGGTCAGCTCTCAACTTCATTTATTCTTGAATTATGATTAATATATAAGGTGGAAAATAAACTCATCTTCTGATATGGGAGCTAATTAGACATTTTCATATATATGCATGTAGGAATCTTCATTTTTGTCTCATCAAAATCCAGACAACAAATTTATCCTCACATTAATAGAGCTTTATATATACCAAACAAGAGTGTCTAAATCTGCATGCACATAGTGCTTTTATATATACTCAACGAGAGTGTGTTTTTGCATGCAGTGATGATGAAGATAATTAACATTCTGGACGAGTAGCTACAAAAAAATATTTTGTGGTTAGATGCATTTTCACTTAAAGGCTTGTGATTTTTTTTTTTTTAACATTTAGAGGTATGTGATTTCATTTTCTAACATTTTAATACCTTATTAACTAATATCATCACTATTTTGAATTAAAACTTTAATATAACACTCTTTTTCAATAATACAAATATTTTATATGCGATTTACCATCAATATAACTACTTACATCCTTTTAAAAATATTACAAATTTATTTTAAAAATTATTTCTTTTTATTCATAGTAAAATTAAAAGTACATCTTATTTTTATTTATTCTAAATTTATTTTAGTTAGTTGAATGTTATATTACTTAGTAAATAATTTTACTATTAAAAATTTCTATTAGTTTAACATTACATTTTATATTTTGAACAATATTATTGAATAGGATACTAAAATGTAAATAAAATCAAATCACAGGCCTTTAAATATTATGAAAAATATCACAATCCTTTAAATGAAAAAGCGCCTAACCACATAGTATTTTATTGCGCTTTTTCCTTGAATCTCTTTTAGCACTGTTTATGCACGTGACTAAAGAGACAATAGGCAGGCAGAAGACTTTAATCAGGGCACGAGAAAGACTTCATAGCCTACCTGCACTCATAATCTTTATATGATAAAATTTAATCGCTCGTTGTATATAGTTGGACTATAGCAGCCCTCTAAATATTGGCACATTCTTCTATCTGGTATAATATATCAATAAATGTGGAAAATAAATTATATATATACATCCCAAATAAAATATGCCACTAAGGCAATTCAAAACACAAATTTCAAAAATGGCGAAGGAATTTCTCCAAAAACTCTAAAATATAATGGAACTATGTATGATCATAATGTTGGTTGCAACTCTAATGATTGCAGCAATCACAACGATTGCCCCGCATGATGTTGGTTAGAGAATTGTGTAACAAACTTCTGGGGGGCTTGATTCTGAAAGAATAGGGAAAGGTATGCAAGTCTACTAAGAATGAATAAAGGTGGATGGATAGAAATTTAAGAAAATTTTTTGTCTATTTTAAGTATAAATATCTAAAAATTAAATACATAATGCATATATATATATATATATATATTCAAAAACAATATGGAATGTCGAAGGTAGGTGATAAATTAAATGATCTCTATAGTTTCTTTAGGAACAACAGAACGTTGTGTTTCAAGCTTAAAATATTAAAAATTAATAATTTAGTGCTAATAAAAAAGTTGGTTCAAATAGTAAGAAAAAAATAAAGTTCCAGACTTGAATTTTATGTGTGAAAAAATAAATAATGGGAGAACTTTACCTCTTTTATGGGTCCACTATGCTCAAACTCTAAATTAGCCGAAAGTCTTATATGAGTATTAGTTACCAAAAGTATCAAATGAAAAAATTTTATTTTTTATAAGCGTATTATAAGATATAAAATTTAGAAGAATTCTATAGTTATTTTGATTTGTCGTTACTTTTAAGCATCTATGAACTGCACAATAGGAGGCAGTCCTCTCCTTTTAAATCGAGGAGGGCAGGAATCGAACCCTATACCTTAGGATGTCCTTGGAAATGAGTTACCACTTGATTACTCCCTCACTGGCCTTTTATTTTACTTTATTTTATTCATTATTGGATGAAAGTATATTTTATCATCCAATTGTAGTTATTAGTATAAAAATCAAAATAATCATAAAATGTACCTAAAATTTAAATTTTATCAATTCATGAAATTAATTTCACTCAATTAAAAATTAGAAGCTAACCTTTGTAACGGGTTTCCATGGAGGTATGATTTCACATTAATGATTTAGTTCACTGTTTGACAGGTGCTAAATGATGAGGCGTTCGCTATTCTAGTTCTAATGGCACTTTTCACCACGTTTATCACAACACCACTTGTCATGGCCATCTACAAACCAGCTCGTGATAATGTCACCATCACCTCCACTCGCACTCTCAGTAAGTTCAGCAAGTTCTCTGCCACCATTGACTCCTGTGACGAGCTACGCATTCTTGCATGCCTTCATGGACCAGGAAACGTACCTTCACTCATCGCTCTCATTGAATCTACTCGAAGCACCAAAAATTCCCAACTCAAACTCTTTATCATGCGTCTTGTTGAGCTAACTGAGCGTTCCTCCTCAATCATCATGGTTCGACGCCTAAGAAAAAATGGCTTGCCGTTCATTAATCGCTTCCGCCGTGGAGACGAGTGGCACGATGAAGTTGCAGGAGCCTTCCAAGCCTATAGACAATTAGGTCGTGTTTCGGTACGCCCTACAACAGCAATTTCTTCTTTATCAACCATACATGAAGACATTTGCCATGTCGCGAAGACCAAGAGGGTGACAATCATCATTCTGCCGTTTCATAAACAATGGAGAGGAGATAAACGTGGCAATCAGTCAATGGAGAATGTAGGCCATGGATGGAGATTAGTCAATCAGAGAGTACTGAAGAATTCGCCATGTTCGGTGGCAATTTTTGTGGACCGTGGATTTGGAAATGGCGCTCAAACTCCAGGACCTAACAGTGTCATTGCACAAAGGGTATGTGTGATATTCTTTGGTGGCCCTGATGATCGCGAGGCCTTGAAGTTAGGTGGTAGAATTGCTGAGCATCCGGGGACTAATGTTACGGTTATGAGATTTGTGACAAGTGAAGGGTTGCGCAGTAAAGCTGTTGTCTTACGGCCCGCTCCGTCCAAGCGTGGTGAACACAGATATAGTTTCTCGACTGCTAAAATGAACCCCGAGAAGGAAAAGGCAAGTCCCCTCTTCACTTGTTTTCACGAATTTCAATTCGTTGACTATAACAATTATCACATACAGCTTCAAAGTAACTTATTAGCTATGAAAATAGATTCCGTAACTTATCGTAACAAGAGATGTCTTCACTTGTTTTCACGAATTTTAATTCATTCACTACAACAATTATCACATACAGCTTTGGAGTAACTTATGGCTAAATTTATAAAGTTCTGCAGCTAAATGTTTTAGCTATGAAAATAGACTCCGTAACTTGTCATAGCAAGAGATAGCGTGGTTAAAAATTAGTTGCTTAAATTAAGTACTATGTAGCTGCGTTTTATATTTTTAAAGATGTTTAATTTAATTGCTACACAAATATAGATTTTTAGTGAAATATTTAAATTATTAGCAACAAAAATATTATTTTATAACAAAAAAAAAATACAACTGATTTGCTATAAATAATATATAAGGAGCTAATAAAATAATGTGATATCCATTATCATTTTTAAAATTTGAATTTTAGTTTTATCTTATGCTTTCTTGAATTTTTCCATGATTGCCAATGAATTCTTTAAGGTTGGAAACGGTTACTTATTTTCAATGTGTGATTTGAGACTTTTTAGTTTTACATGTACATAATTAGCCACGACATTAATTTTTGTAACTAAAATTTTATATAACTAGCTACAAATTTATTTACTGTTGTGGCTAATATACAATATTAGCCATGACGTTAAATATTATAGCTAAAATTTTAGTTTTAGCTATAAAATATTTCATATTGATGGCGAAATGATATTTTTAGCTAGGACTTCAACTTTTATAGCTAACTTCCCATAGTTAAATTACATTAACTATTCTAGCTACATAACTTTTAATGCATGTGACTAATTAACTTTTAACTTGTATAATTGACTATAAAATTGTAATCTCTATATATAAATATAAATTATATTTAGCCACAATTTTTATGTTCGTAGCAAAATTTTGTAGTTGTATGTGCAATTTGTAGTAGTGATTGTCTCTTTAGTTAAGAAATTTTTTACCTATTCTGGATATATTATTCTCAAGATTAGATTTGAAATATTATGTGTCACAGATTCAGATATCGAATGCAATATTCTAAGCATAGGAAAAAATCCCTCATTTACAATTCTTAGATATAGTATTGATGTTGCAACATTTTAAGGTCATTTTCAATATCCTTAGTTTGCATTTTGAAACATACTATAGGAACTGGATGACAGTGCATTAGCAGAATTTCGAAGCAAGTGGAATGAACAGGTAGAGTACAGAGAGAAGGTAGACGGCAACATTATTGAAGGGGTGTTAGAAATAGGGAAAAGCGGGGATTATGATCTTATTATTGTTGGCAAAGGGCGGTTTCCATCAACTATGGTGGCGGAACTAGCGGACCACCCAGCTGAGCATGCAGAGTTGGGTCCTGTTGGAGATGTGATGGCCTCATCAGGGAAGGGTGTTGTGACTTCGGTGCTCGTAATTCAAAAATATGATTTAGCTCATGTGGAGGAGGCTCCAGCTAAAAAGGTTGCACAATCTGACCATGGCAGATTGTCTGCTGATCATGGATCATCTGGCTTGGAAGAGATTTCGAAGGTTGTCTGACCGAAAAAAAAAAATTCCATGTTGCTTCAAGCTTTACTATATACTTTGTATGTGTAATTATGAATATCTATTTCCTCATTAATCTTCCTCTAATGTTGGTCAATATGTTACAAGAAAATACAAATGCTCATCAATGGCAGCACAAATGTACTACGAATTCATTGGTATGCTCACAATAGCTAAGAAGAGTGATTAAATACTCTATTCAGGAAATTTTTATCTACTTTGGATATAATTGTTAAATAATCTATCTATTGATATATGGATTATAATTAAGGAAACTTTTTTTTTAAATCAGTTAAAAATTAATTTCATAAATTAATAAAAGCAAAATAAAAACACTGTAGTGAGGGAGTAGTCAAATAATAACTACTTCTAGGGGCATCATCCTAAGGTGTAGGGTTCGATTCCTACTGACATCAATTTAAAGGGGAATGACAGTCTCCTGTTGTGCAATACATAAAGAAAAATTATTTGAGTACTTTCTCATGGAAGATTTTAAGGTAATTTTATTTTTTAGATATTTTGATTTTATTTTGCTTCAATCACCATATGATAAATTGTTTTTCATTGTCCAACTGCGATTATTAACAATGTGAAATTTATTTTTTAAAAAATAAAGTAATCAGAGAAAGCATTCTTTCCCATATAAAGGGTTAATTACACCCACGGTACCTAATATTTTCACTAATTCCCATTAAAATACCCAACTTTCATTTTGCTACTTAAAACCTCCCAGCGTTTCTCATGAATCCAACAAACCTACCTAATGACACATTCTGGTCGCCGCTGATGACGTGGATACTGACGTGTCATCTAACAAAAAGTAGTGGCCATGTCAGCTGAGGGTTAGTTACACCCACGGTACTCTCAACCTTTTCACTAGTTCCCAATAAAATATCCAACTTTCATTTAGTCACTTAAAACATCCCAATGTTTCTCAAGAATCCCACAAAACTACCTAATGACACATTCCGGTCGTCGGTGATGACGTGTCAAGTTTTTTAATAACACAAAATCTGACAAAAAAGTAGTAGCCACATCAGCTGAATGTTATATGAGGTGGCCCACTACTACTCTTACCTTGCCAAACTTCCCAAAGAAGTTTCAAAGCCATCATGATTTGCAGCTCACTTTTCTCTATCATGCATTCTATCAAACATCATATGAAAATCCTCAAACACCAATAATTACCATACACACTCTTCTACTTCTCCATAACTATCACCAAAAATAATTTTATAACCATCATTCCATTCTATGCATCCATCCTCGATGGAGAAAGCATCCATCCTAAGTTCACAGCTCCCCTATATGTACTTCGGGTCTCATTAATAAAAATGTTGATTGGATATGTACTTTATATTGATAAGACCTGAAGTACATATCCAACTGGAAAGCATTAGAAAAGAAAAACTTGACACGTCAACATCTACAGGTAACTTAGCATGTTTTACCTGATCAACATAACCAAGATTCAGTAACTGCGCAGTGTCAACTCCACCCATTTGGGCGAAGTGGTGACCTCACCGAGCAGGAGGTCTCTGAGACATCCTCTCCATAAAATATCTTGATACCGCATATGGGTATATAGGATTTATTGCATTCTACTGGTTGGTAAGTGTAATCATCTTCTCAAATTATACATATCATTTTATCTAATAACAATCAATAGTTGGAACTCCTATAGAGACATCTAATTGACCATATAATATAGTGCAAAAAAATTATTGTAAAGTGTCAGTATATGATAATAATACATATACCTAGTTGGTAGCACATTTAAAATGTGAATTTAGTTATTATTCATTAGATTGAAATCACCACTAATAAGCTACTGAGGAAGTAGTCAAGTGGTCCCTTCTCTCAAAAGACATCCTAAGGTAAAGAATTCAATTTTTGTCATCGTCGATTTAAAAGGAGAGGATTGTTCCTATTGTGCAGTCCATCAGAGTCTAGGTCATATGACCTTCCTATTAAAAACCAACTGTGATAAATTACAATTTTATTGATAATATTAGATATGGCCGACTCAAGGATATTTGTGGCTCTAAACAAAATTATTTTGACACAATATAAATAAACATTAAAATTATTTAAAATTTATATTTCTTGCCTTTTGATATGCAAAATCTCTACTTAATTTGTAGAGGCTTTAGATATAATATTAGGAATGGCAAATCTACAGGTATTTCGGATAATCCTTCAATTCCCACAAGTGTAAATTTTAAAGTTAGTACAGCTAGGCCTCCAAAGGTAGCAGCTTATCTAGTGACCTATTTAATGTACCTAGATCAAAGGAGATGGAATCTATAATTACTGCAGAATCTTTGCTCCAGCAGATATCAAATTAAGCTTTTTTCAGTTCTTATATCTTTTTTCTGTAACATAAAAATTTAAACATATATTTAGGGTTTATTGCACCGTCGGTACCATAACTTTGCCCCTTTTTTCAAAATGGTACCACAATTTTGTTTTTTTTTCTTTTCGGTCTCTTAATTTTTATTTTTATTTCAAATCACAGTCACTCCAATTTTTCCGACTAATTTTATCCAACGTGGCAATCGGAATAAGAATGTTCCATGAATATTCGCCATATAGTCAGCCAACTCAAGTTTAAAATTATTTAAAATTTATATTTCTTGCCTTTTGATATGCAAAACCTCTACTTAATTTGTAGAGGCTTTAGATATAATAATAGGAATGGCAAATCTACAGGTATTTCGGATAATCCTTCAATTCCCACAAGTGTAAATTTTAAAGTTAGTACAGCTAGGCCTCCAAAGGTAGCAGCTTATCTAGTAACCGATTTAATGTACCTAGATCAAAGGAGATGGAATCTATAATTACTGCAGAATCTTTGCTCCAGCAGATATCAAATCAAGCTTTTTTCAGTTCTTATATGTTTTTTCTGTAACATGAAAATTTAAACATATATTTAGGGTTTATTGCACCGTCGGTACCATAACTTTGCCCCTTTTTTCAAAATGGTACCACAATTTCGATTTTTTTTCTTTTCAGTCTCTTAATTTTTATTTTTATTTCAATTCACAGTCACTCAATTTTTCCGGCCAATTTTATCCAACGTGGCAATCGGAATAAGAATATTCCATGAATATTCTCCACATAATCAGCCAACTCAAGTACACCTCATCTTTTTCTTTTTTTTTTTGAAAATACACCTCATCTCTAAAATTAAAAAAATAAATTACAAACCAAATTAACAAAACAAATTTCTCAAATCAAATTAACAAACCAAATTAATAAAACAAATACTCAAATCACAAACCAAAAAAGCCAGAGCTTGAAGCTCTTTCTCTAATGGCGTCTCTCAAACCTTAAACACTCGCTTCTTTTTTCTTTCTTTGTATCTGTCTATCTTTTTTAGTACCCATTTAGAAGAAAATGACAACCCATTTCTCTCTCTTGATTCTCGTCTCTTTCACTTCTCCTTCTTTACACCTGCAGCTGCAAGGAGCTTCACCTGTTGTTCCTGCTGCTGCAACACCTGTTACTACTTCCATGAACATAGATACCCAAAATCTTATCAACTTCAAAAATGCTTTGCCGAACCCTGCTCTTCTTCAAGACTGTTTTGCCAACCAAAATCCATGTAGCTTCACTGTAATTAAATGCCGAGAAACAAACTGAGTTTCTTCTATTGATGTGCTTATTATGAGTACAATAGCAACATCAGCAGGAGTGAACAAGATGGAGATTTCAATAACAAAAGATGGAGGTTTCAAGAAGAATTTTAGGGATTAAGGCAATGGTTTTCAATTTTAGGGAGTAGTGTTTTGAAGAACCAGAGATTGAGGTTTGAAAAAGAAATAGAATCAATGGATTTTTATTTTTAGGGATTTTAAGGATTTTGAGTTTTTTTTTTTTTGTGTAATTGTGTTGGGCCCACATGAGTGACTAGGATGATGAGTGGGCAGCTGATGTATAGAATATCCCAAGAATATTCTTATTCCGGTTGACACATCATGTTTTTTTCACCGGAAATTATTAAGGTACTTTCACCTGAAACTAAAATAGAATTTATGGGACTAAAAAGAAAAAAAATTGAAATTGTGATACCATTTTGAAACAAGGGTCAAAGTTATGGTACCAATGGTGCAATAAACTCATATATTTAAGATTCAGTAAGTATTGAGCGCTCAAAAATAAATAATACAATAAGACTTTTTTTTTTTTTGAGAAGGAATACACTAAGACAATTAAATATAAAAAGTGTATATATTATTAGCTTCAGTCAAGAGCAAGGATAAATATGATTTTAAATTATTAAAAAATTAAATATGAAGTGCAATTGTATATATGGAGTGTATAGGGGTCAGCAAATAAAACCGAAAAACCAATCCACTAACCAAAATATATATATATATTTAGAGAATATGTGACTGAACCGGTAAGTTTAGCTTTGGTTCGGCTTTTAAAACCGCTTTGATAAATAATGATTTAGTTTAGATTTCTAATTTTATTGAATCATCTGTGTAATAAAAAGAAAGAGGGAGGCAAAATGTACTTGCAAGCACATATCTCCATAACTAGTAATCAGTTAGTTATCCTTGCAGGTCTTAGGTCCAAACCAAGATGTGCTCCTCTCCTCTCCATATAGAAATAAAGAGTTTTGACGTTGGATGATGAACAACCACCAAATAAATCGCTCACATGTCAATGTCATCCAATGTCATCCATTGTTAGGTTCTTAATCGTTAACTTGTTGCAATCAACGTAAGTTGAAATTCGTCATTTGAATTAAATAATAATAATACTTCATGTTGCCATGAATACTACTACTAAAGTCCCCTACTTCTGTAGGTTTTAACTATATAATAAGCACCTGAATAACATTAAGAGGACGTTTGGTTCATACTCCGGAATCGGAATCGGAATCAGAATGAGAAGAAATAAAAAGGAGAATGAAAATTTGAAGAAGGTGTTTGGTTTCACTAGAGAATGGTAATGGAAATGAGAATCAAATATAATTTAACTAAAATTTCTTGGATGAAAAATATTTTTGTAATTATTTTTATATATTAAAAATTAACATTATAATTTTTTATATTAAAAATTAATATTATAATGATATATTATAAAATATTTATTTTTAAAAATATTATTATAAATTTAAAAAATATTTACTTTTAATAAATATTTTTTATTCAAACATTTAATACATATTTTTATTAATTTGTATTTTTTATTTATAAATTTTAAAAAATAAATGTTAATATTTAAAAATTTAACCAATTTATAATTGAATTGACTTGATTCCTAAAAGAATCAAAAGTCATTTCTTAAGATGAAGAGGGGAACGGTGATTCCCATTGATGGGGAAATTACATTCTTATTCTTATGTTAATTATAGCCAACCAAACACTAAGAATCAGAATCGTCCATTCTCATTCCGATTCCGTTTCCCACCCTTATTTTTTGCTAAACAAACGCACCCTAAATCCAAACTTTTCCAAGGTTGAGTTATTGACATAAATCAGCTGAAGAGAAACAGAAAAACCTCAATGAAAAAATCAATTGACCTAGTCCTTACAAATATAAAGGAAATTTTAACTTTTCAAATCACAAATAATGTTTAAACAGACGGATAACTCTGTCCTCTTTGATTGGACGATTAGCCCTCCCTGTTCAAAGTTGTACATAAATGACCTACTTTCAACAAACCATGACCATGACCATGACTTCCCAAAAAGTTCCATCAAATTTTTTGACATTAGGAAAAAGGAAAAAGAGAAAAAATATATTTAGAAAAAAAAATACCAACATCCACAAAAGCTCTTTCCCATTCAATGCAGCCTACACTTTTCTTATCAGCTGCACTCTGCGTAAATCCAAAACCACAAATTACAGCATTGTTGCGACCAGTACCAGTTGGTTTTGGCACCACCCACTATATGAGTGTCAACCAGGGAGTTGGCAAGAATATAATGCATGCGTACCTAAACAACAGATAATGCAATATCTGTGAATATTTTCAAAACATGATCTTAAACAACAACAACAACAAAAAGGAGTTGTAAAAGGCAAAAAAAATTAAAAAATAAATAAATAACTAAACCAAGCAAATCCATACAATGACTGCATATAACGGTAAAAGTAATATGAAAATAATGAAGTGATTTAACAATACTACCTTAAAGAAAGCCTCCGCCTGTCCATGTGGCATCTGATTTCCCATTGTGACCAACAGCTTTCCTATCTGGAGCATTCTGATAGAAATTATCCTCATATCCGTCATCCTTGCCATCATCCCAACCTGCCCAACCATCATTACCATGTGATCCAGTGCCTTTTGTGCTATCTTCCTTCCTAGTTTCTTTCTGCTCCCAATCATCCCAAGAATTAGAACCATATGAATTATAATGCCCACTTGATGAAGATTGTCCTCCAACAGATGATGAATTCCATTCTTTATTTTCTTGTTTGTTAAATTCCTGATAATATCCATTACTTTCGCTTTCATTTCGTTGCCAATTATCAGCTTTCCAGCCGCCTTCTTTAGCATACTCCTCAACTTTTTGTGAAGCCATGGCCATGACCCCCTTCATAATCCCCCAAGTCTTGTGTCCAATCTCTGTTGTTTTTGCAGTAACAACATTGACAGTTTCATTAACCTTGTAATCATATCCACCTTCCTTCACCTGTAACCAAGTTTTATTCATGAACCACACTTATTTAATTTCAACATTCAGCACATGTCAGGTTAAGAAGTGTAAAAACAAAGGTTATGAAATAAACATCTCTAAATAGCCATGTTTTGTAATAAATATACTGCACCAATCAATAAACAAAGACATCAAATGACTCGCATGGTCATACCTTCATGAAAATTGAGTATTGTAGATTAAAATTGACAGTGGATAAATAGATGTATAGGAAGCAACATTAATGACAGAAAAGATATGCAAAGTCCCGATCTGATAACACCCAACAACCAGGGATACCATTAACCATCACAGTCAGCTAGGCAACCAGAACCTTAAGATATTAGCAGCATCCTACCTTACACAAACTTCTATTAGACCACCTAGTGATGTAAACCACCAAGTGATGTAAACCACCACCACTGCCCCTGGTTTTCATAAGAAAAGCAATTGACATCTAATAATATCTCAATCACCAAAATACTTGTCCATCATAAGTCACACAACCCGAAATACCACCAGCCTCTCAATTATCGTGCAATACTGATATTACGGAATACTCCTACCGATATCTAAGAACCCTGTCCAGTCTCCCTTACAATTTCCTATCACACAAGGGTCTGTAGTTTTTCCTTGGTCTTGAAGCCAGGCTACCCCTGTAATGCAATGGGGTACCACGGATCTCTACAACAAAGGATGGTAATAATAACTACGCAGATAGTGTAGACATTTATTATGGTAAAAGTTGAATCTTAGCAGATCAACTGGGAAATTAATCTAAATTCAAATTAATTGCAGCAATATTCAAACCATATATGTAATGCACTTTTTTAACACCACAAGATATTAAGGGTCCTTAAAAAAGGCCAGTTGGATGTTCACTATGCCATAAGCTTATTTTGGGTAAGTTATTCTAATTTCAGTCAATTTTATATGGATTTTCACCATAGCCAAAAAAATCACAATTTGTGCCAAAACTTTAATTCTGCTTTATGGTAGAAGCAGCACTGCCACCTAATTATAGCAGGAAAAAACTCAAAATATGATGCAGCATGCAATTTGAAGCCTTCTTTTAGACAGGAAAAAATTTGTAAGGCTCTACAAACTTTTTCTTTTTGGTCTCGATCTTAATTCTAGTGTTACAGTACATTGACTTATATTATGTCATTAAATTTTTAATAAGATGCCAGTCAGAATCATGTGAGAACACCCTACTTATGGTTATTAAATCTCTCTTAACAGATTGCAGTTTTGTAACTACAACAAAAATTACTGCAAAGTTTGGTGACAACATAGTGTATCGGCACCACAGAATAAATAATTATTAAATCAAAACCTTTTAGCTAGCTAACCGATTACAAGAACTGTAAAAAAAATTGTAATAAGTTTTGTCTCAATTACATTCATAGCTTAAACTTTATTTGATTGTAGTTACAATAAATTAATTGATCTTTAATATTTTCTTTTAAAACTTACAAGGTTAGAGTGTTTTGTAAATTTATAATTATGATATAATTTTCTTCTATGTGAATATGTTCATCCTGTATTATTGCATGACTATTTAATCTACTATAGGAATAAATAGTAATTTGGAGAAAGAAAATATAATAATTTCCATTGCATCCATGAAATTTGCTAGACTCTTTTATGAAGAAGCTTTAGCACCCTCAAAAAGAGATTTTCTAGCTCTGCCCATGATTAGAATAACTAACCTGCTTACTCAACCAATAAACTCACTAAAACTTTCATAAATGTCCAATGTCATGATAATGACAGAGATGTCCTCTTGAGCATATATAAGGATCATCAATAAAATCCTACTGCTAAAGTAACACAAAAACTAATGGAGGATTGTTTTATTAATAGATAAATAAAACAGCCTCAACAATAATTACACAAAAAATGTTTGGCAATGATTATGAGAAGCTATATCAGATGGAATGGCAACAAAATTACATCAGAGTGACAACAAATGTCCACAATTTGTAAGAATCACAATGTTCATAGTTTCATTCAGCACACAATTATAAAAGAAATTCAAAGCAGAAGGAACAATATCATACAACATCTAAAGCAAAAGCATAAAATAATGTAATAACATGCTAACAAGCAGCATTTGATAATGCATATATAAATTAGAATAAAAATGCCACCTAGAGAAGCAAACTTGAATACCTTAGATGTAATATCTTTTGTACTGGCTTGGACAACATTTGCAGCCGACTGAGCCGCAGATGCAGCAGCAAAAGACAACCTACCAAATCCCTTCGAACAGCAAAAAAATATTAACATAAAAAAATAATAATAACAATAACAATAATAACGCACAAAACTCCAACCAGTAGCACCTGAGACACAACAGATAGAACATCAGGTTGTGAATTATAATTATTATTCCTCTGCGAAGGAGCAGGACTCGATCCAAATCCAACATATTTCCCACCTTGCGAAGGCGGGAGACCTTCGGGCCGTGACTCATTCTCAGCCATTTTTCTGGCAAAAAAAGTCTCTTTACCAGCGGCAGATGCTTCCAATTGCGATCTCGTGTACATATCCTCCGTCGATCTCGACCTAACAGGCGCACCTCCAACTGCACCACCATTAGTGTTACCCCTAAAATCACTAACCGTTTGATTCCTTCTAATATCATTGGAAGATCTAAATGAATCATCATTATCCCAACAATCCCACCCTCCATTATTACCGGCGGCACCGGATTGAGCCAGCGGAGGCTTTTTCTTGCTACCAACGGCTTCTTTAACAGCCGGTGGATCCCGCCAAGGTTTACCCTCGGCTAGGGCTTGGATACGGTCACGGTAAACGCTGGCAGCGTTAGTATTATACTTTGCAACGATATCGGTCTCTTTATGGATCCCGTACTGAGAAAAGAAAGCGTTAAGCTTTTCGTTACCGCCGGCTTCCATTTTCTTGATCTGGATCTCGGACCAAGAATCCATAGTAACGGATCGGACGAATGAGATATGGACACCAAGACCTCGGTGTTTGCCGGAACATTCAAGGCACATGAAAACGCCGTAGGAAACGGAAGCCCATTGTGGATTCTTTTGAGAACAATCAACGCAGATCTTGTTTCCTGGTAGTGATTGGAGGTCTCGCAGCCGCCTTGATGCCGCCATTTCTTGGATCCGATCCGGCTAATCTGAATCGGATTCTTTTTATTTAAAACCAAAAAAAAAAAAACGGATTGTATCAACAGTAGTAAAGCGATGATGGAGAAGAGATCATAAGAAGAGCGATCGAGGAAGATGGGAAAAGGAGAAAATTGGGGCCAGTCACCGACACCGCGTAAACAATGGTGGATTTTGTATCGTCGAATTACTTTTTCACCCCGCTTTTTTGTTATAATAACAATCTCACGCATACTATTTGTTTTAAAATACTGTTATATTTTATTTTTCTCTACTTGTATACTTTTATCCATTATTTTATTTAAAATCAATGAAAAGACAGAGTCAATTGAGTCATATTAGCTGAAATAAGTAAATAACCTTAAAGGTTTTTTTTGTTAGGGAAGGGGATTTGAACATTCAACCTCTAAACAAAGCCAATCTCGAATGCCTAGGGATACTGTCTCTAGGACTTGAACTCATGACCTTCAAAGGTCATGGATACCACCCTTACCACTTGAACCAAGTGGTGGGTGGTTAAAGGTTTATATTATCAATTTAAATATTTCGATAAAGGTTTATATTACCAACTTAAAATATTTTAAAATATAAAATAGGTCAATAGAATATGAAATATTTTAAAAGGATGAGTGAACAACAAAATATATTTTCCCTTTTTCTTGTTTTTTCAAAGATGAGTTAATATTAAAAACGATTATATTTTTCTTTTAATGTCTTATTGTTGTAATGGAGGTCATCTTAGTCATTTTAATTGCCACTAATGGTTAAATTGCTTAATTTTAAGTGGAGAAATTTTTAAGATTATTTTATTTTTTAGTTAAATAGTGGACCATATTGGTGATTGAGTTTTTTTTTTTTTTTTATGGATAAGTACAAAAAAAAATACCACCTTGTTTAAAGTTTTTTCACTAATAAGTTTGTAATTTTTTTGGTGATATTTTAGTATCTTATGATATTTATCGTTAGTAAATTTAAGTTAAATTCACTAACACTGTTAATTGTGATGATGTGAACGCTAACGTGAATGCTGACATCGGCATCCACATTAGCATGTTAGCATCCAAGTCAGCACGTCAACATAATAAAATATGAATTTTATTATGAAAAATGCAAAATTCAAAATAAAAGGACAAAATTAATAAAAGTGATAAAAATGTAATTTTCAACATAAAAATATGAATTTTATGACCAAAAAATAAAAAATAAAAAATGAAAATAAAAAGAACAAAAATGATAAAAATGATAAAAATACAATTTTCACAATAAAAATATGAATTTTATGATGAAAAAGGCCAAAATTCAAAATAAAAAGCACAAAAATAATAAAAGAGATAAAAATGCAATTTTCACCTTAAAAATATGAATTTTATGATGAAAAATGCAAAAATCAAATAAAAAGAACAAAAAAGATAAAAATGCAATTTTCACAATAAAAATATGAATTTTATGATGAGAAATATCAAAATTCAAAATAAAAAGCACAAAAATAATAAAAATGATAAAAATGCAATTTTATTGTCAAAACATGATTTTTATAATAAAAATGTGCACATTAGCACCAAAATACCAATTTTATTTTAAAAAAAATATTTAATGGAAAAGGATGCAGATATGATATCCAAAATGCACAGATTCATAATTAATGTTAAAATGTGCAACAAACACTCCCGGATTTCAACTCGAACTTCCTATACCATCCACATATCATATACTATTTCCAAATATCACCAACATCATAATTTCACCACAAAATTAATAAAATGGATAAAATAAATGCAAAATAATGTAAAAATTAAAAAAATTAAAAACAAAATTAGGAGAAGAAGAGAAAAGATGATATACAAATATAATTTTTATAAAAAATAATTTAAGTATCCTCAGAGGGATTGGGATTTACCCTTGAAGCGCGCTTTTGCCAAAGATGTGGTCTAGTTTGGTTAAAAGAGTGCTAAAAATCCTAAAAAAAATGAATAAAAAAAGGCATGTAGTGTTTGGTTAGTTGGTTTCCACGTGTCGATCACCTTGATTGCAAGGGTTTGAGGCTAGAGATAGTCTAAATGCAGTGTTCAAAATCGTCCTAAAACAGTGTCTTCAAGTCAGTATTTTCAGGTTCTAGCCAAAAGATCCCAAAAATTCCTCCAAAATGGGTAGATTTTGGACTTTTATAGTTTCTAGACTCGACCCACACACGTGGGGTATATAACCCACGAGTGTGGGTTATTTCCCAAAGGTGTGGGTCACTTCCCTTAGGCGTGGGTCATTTCAGCATATCCCACGGGTGTGGGTTATCCACCCACAAGTGTGGAGCGTTTATCCCATGCGCGTGGAATCATCCTATGCTCGTGGGATGTTCTGAATAGGCACACTTTGCTTCGATTCTTCACTGTTTTGTACTCTTGAGCCTATCTTGGGTGGTTTTTAGTGTTTGAGTAAGTATTTTTGGTATTTTGATTGTGTTTTTGGGTTTTACATCTTGTGGAAGCACACTAAGGATGACTTTTGGAGAAGTCATCCTCTGTCTTATTAATAGAGACCTTTATCATTGAATCATTTAGAGGACCATTGAAATTAAAGTATCAACAGTTGCCCCTTGCTTCATATGCATTAAACAAGTTTGCACTTGTCAATGCATAGGAAGTAAATTGTGCCCATATAAGGCGGAGTATAGCCCATACAAGGCTAAGTGTAGCCCATATAAGGTTGAGTGTAGCCCATATAAGGCCGAGTGTAACCCATATAAGGCCAAGTGTAGCCCATATAAGGCCGAGTGTAACCCATATAAGGCTAAGTGTAGCCCATATAAGGTTAAGTATAGCCTATATAAGGCTGAGTAATATGTTGTGTGTAGTGTTGTGTAGCCCATATAAGGCTGAAAGCTTGGTTTGTGATTCAGCTTTCAAAATCATGATGCATGTGAGATTCGCTTGTGCTTTTTACTGGTTTATCCATATTAAGGAAAGTTGTGTATCAACGATTTTGAGCAAATTTGGTTGTAGTAGTCTTAGTTTAACGTTGTTTTCAACGTTTCACAAAAATGATCGACAATTCTTGGCTAAGGATGTTTTTGTTACCAAGTGAAGAGCAAGCGTCCTAAATGATAGGGTAAGAATCTCACAAAATAAGGCCATTAAGAGACCATGACGAACAAGATAGTTTTTGTTGTCAAAACGTCCCTTCAACATGCATGAATGTTAATCATACAACTTTTTTTTACAAGATTTTTCCTTTTTTAAGCATTCCCCGCCTTTCTTGTATTACTCAATGTGAATTTTGTCAAAGAGTCTTTTGGATACTCTTACTCATTTTAAGCATTGGATAGATGGAATTTTATTTTTGTTTTCCTGTATTAATTTCCCTTTTTAGGTATTCCCCGCCTTTCTTGTGTTACTCAACGTGAATTCCGTTAAGGGTTCCTTTGTATACTCTTACTCATTTTGAGTGTTAGAGTATATTGAGTATGATCTGGCATTCGTGCCAATTTAAGAGTTTGTTTTGACAGTCGCAAGTTGTCTTACATGTCACAATTCCTTATGAACATTACTTTAAGGGGTCTTTTTGTTAGTATTGATGTGCCCTAGTGCCATTTCTTGTAGTTTAAATAACATTATACTTTTATCCCTATGGCAGTAAAATATTCATTTAAATAAAGTGTTTATTTATTTGAGTATTTATCCTTTAGCATTATGTTAAAAGA
>CATIWK010087890.1:0-13893 GCA_949634005.1 Mallotus japonicus
AAATTGTTATTAAACAAATATAAAATTGTTATTATAAATTATAATCTAATTTGAATTATCTAATCACAAAAATATATAATTTTAATGTCATAACTATATAATTTTCTCTAAACTATGTAGTTTTATTCAAAACTACGTAGCTTTGATTTAACCTAGTTTACTAAATATCACTCTTCACTTTAACATATTTCATTCATTCTCATTTACTTAACTTAATCTTAATTATAATTTAATTTGATTATTACAAATTAATATTATTATTAAATTTTAAATTCTAAATTATTACAAATTTTATTATACACTTATTATAACTACTAAACATAACTACAAAAACTACGTAGTTTTGGGTTAACCCTAATACCTCTCTACATAAATATAAATATATAACTACCATTTATAACTACAAAACTACGTAGTTTTTAGCTAAACTACGTAGTTTTGGATTAACTCATTGTCTAATTAACTAAAATATTTCTTCTCACATACTAACTCCCTAAAATACCCTCTTCACTTATCCTATCTCATTTAACCTAACTCATTAACCTATCTCTACCAAAACCCTTGAGCAGCCGTCCCACCCCCACCCCCACCCACCCTCTGTTCCTCATCTGACCATCTTCGCCTCCTTTCTTCGTTGCCTTTCTTCGTAGCCGTTAACCATATCATTGTTACCTACACCCTTGCCGCCGTTAGCACCATCACCGTCGTTATCTACTGTCGCCGCCTTGTCATCTGATGGTTGTCAAGCCATCCTTCCTCACTGCCGTCAACACCATCTCAAACTCAAGCTCGTTCCTTCAAGAAAGAAGACATGCAGTAGTGATTTTGATAGAATCTTGCTGAAATTTCCTCTTTAATTTCTTGTAAATTCTACAATGTAAGATCTAATAGCTTTTGTTCATTCATTGGCCACTGCATGTACAGAGTGTTTTCTGCTGCTTATTGTTATTGGATTTGTACTTGTTGCAAGATTTTTGTTTTGTGGGTTTTAATTTTGTGCTATTTTTATAATATTTTAATTGTTAATTGGAACATATTGTGATTTGATTTGTGATATTGCATTTTCAGTTTCTATTTTTGTTTCACTTTTTGTTGAGATTGCGAGCTCTCAGGCGAGCTTTGAGGCGAGTTCTCAGGTGAGCTCTCAGGCGAGCTCTCTGCCAGCTCTCGAGCGAGCTCTCTACCGAGCTTTGAGGCGAGCTCTCTACCAAGCGAGCTCGAGCTTAGCTCGAGCCGAGCCCGAGCCTACCCACAGCTCGGCTCGGCTCGGCTCGATTACACCCCTACCTATAATCAGTTAAGAGTACACCTCAACTTGCTTGCCTTAATCCACCGGCGTGTTTACTTAAACATTTGACCCGGAAATTGGCCTCTTCTGGTCCAGAGTTGAAGGTGAGCTTCACAGCTCACAATAAACATCCTTCATGCAAGGGGACATCATAACATTTGCGGAGCTAAACATCTAGCTGCATAAGCAAGCAGCACATCTTTGCCTAGTACTTGTTTAGTATCTTCAACAACATGAGAAATTACCAGCTGAAACTACTTAATTTTACCAATACTAGTGCAGTTCTAATTATAGCAACAAAGATTACAAATAGCAAATCCTTGATAAATTAAAAAGCAGCATATCTCTAGAACACCA
The DNA here is from genome assembly GCA_949634005.1 of Mallotus japonicus. Taxonomy (NCBI): domain Eukaryota; kingdom Viridiplantae; phylum Streptophyta; class Magnoliopsida; order Malpighiales; family Euphorbiaceae; genus Mallotus; species Mallotus japonicus. Next base: position 1,646 of record CATIWK010087890.1, read on the forward strand.
GCAGGCTATAAGTCCATAAAATCAGCTGGCCTAAACAAAGTACTACTAAATAACAAAGAAAACAATACTAGGCAGATAAGGAAAGATAACACCCCGGATTCACCTATAAAGTCCACACAAACTCTGGTGCATCTTCCCGGTGCCCTACCAATGTCCGATATAGGTACATCTTGTCTACTTTCTGTGAATCATCGGCACTAAAATCTGCCTGCTCATTTTCATTCATGATCTCCACATTGAGCCGTGGCATTTTCTTCGCAAGGTTCTTGCAGCCTCCAAGGGTAACTTCGCAGGACGACATCCAAAGGGATCGCATTGTTTCATACTTCCCCACGTCCATTAGAAGTGCATCATTACCAAAAGGGCAGTCCCTGATCTCTAGCTTGCGAAGTTTTTTGCAACCATTTAATACGTACTGCATTCCGTTGTCACTATTCCCAGCAAAAGCAATTGAAAGCATCTCAAGCTGCTCAGCATACATCCCAATGTAGAGAAAAACTTGGTCAGTTAAAAGGCCAGAAAGTGACAACCGTCTGAGACCCCTGCATGATTGAACAATTGCCCCAAAACCTTCATCCAGTGGCAGTGAGGTCTCTGCGTCCGGTTTTGTGGGATCAAGGATGCACAATCTGAAGCGTGTGAAATTGGGGCAGTTCTTGGATACAGTTATAAGGGCTGCATTGGTCATCTGCTGACAAAAATATAAGATTGAATGAAGCTTACGGCAACCACTGGATATCGCAACCAGGCCTTCTTCTGTCACTGCTGCATTTTCAACATAGATATCAGAAGGGAAGACCCTTAATTCCTGCAAATCCTTGCAAGTGGAAGCCACAACCTCTAGTCCTTTATCTCCAATACAGTCCAATATCTGCAATTGTAAAAGCTATTGTAATGTCTAATAATTAATTGAATACTTTAATTTCACAAAACTCAGATAATAGGACCATACCCACAATCGCTGAAGCTTCCTACATTGGCGAATTAGCTTTGTAAGCTCACTACCTTGAATTCCTGGAGCATAACTTAGGTTCAAGGATGTCAGGTTTGGGCAAATCGGGTGAAAAGCAGGAAGGGAGTGAAGAGTGACATCCAAAAACCCTGACAAACTCCTGACTGATTTACACTTTTGAATGGCAATCACTAATTTATTGTACATCTCAGAATCTGGATCGTGCACACAGGATCCAACACCCAAGTCCAGTAGCTGAGGCGCTTGCATCAAAATCTTTTGAAGTGTATCAAGAGGCACTGCACGATTTAACCTCAAACTCTTGAGATTTGGAGATCTTGCTACAAGCCTCTCAAGAACTGCTAAATTAATATCTCCCTTGAGGCAAGCAAAATTAAGTGATACAAGAGATGTAGAGCTCTCAGGGAAACAATTAAGCCAATGACCTCTATGATCCTCAACTTCATTCTCTTGCAGATCCAGCTCCCTGAGATACCTGGGAAAGAATTACATAGAACTAAGAACTAAGGACACAACTAATGTCTCAACTAGAATTCTGTACACCTATCATTTACACTAAATCAAGGCAATGTTTGGTTGTTTTTTATATAGTACCTTACCATGCAAAGGCTTTAGAGAACATTAAATTAGATAACCACTTTTAACACGCAGGCACACATCATCTAATCTGGACGGTCAAACACCACCAATAACATACATGGAAATATCTTAAATTTAAGGACAGCAGTGCACCCCTGTAGTTGAATCAGGAAAATGCCATCAACTGTAACAATTTGTAAACCAACAATGTCATCTAACAATTACACCTAGAAGCAGACAGGTAATTTGCAAAATGTGAACTGACATGAAAGCACAAATCTAGGAAAAAAATTCCAAATAGCAACAGGTGAAGAAAAACATATGATCAAGTAATCTTCTGTTTCACAAACAAGGAAAGTCAACAAAATGATTGCAATGTGAAGGAATTTTTAAGACAAAATCTGCCACAAGCTATACCTTAACACACTTGGTCAACTGCCAACCAGTTAATAAGAGCAGTAACGCCTAAAGAACAGGAAATTCCATTCAATGATATCCAAAAACCAATAACACCAAACCAAACATAAACCCTCAGAGAGCTCTCTACTTCAAGGAATTAAGCCTAAATTCACTTTCTACTTCAAGCAATACATATTTAGCCAATCAGAAGAGCAATTTAAAAAGGTAACCTCAAGAAAAAGTCAAAAAGCAACAACTTTTAAGCAAAACAAGAACCAGCTGCTTCTATCTCAATAACAGAAAAATAGATAAAAAGCAAAAAAAAAAAAAAAAAGGCAGACCATAGATTAAGCCACAAAAGTAGTTCAGTTTTTTTTTTTTTGTCCTTTTTGGTTTCTCTTACCTACAATTAGCAGCAACAACAGCAAGGCCATCTGTGGTGAACCCTTCACAACTAACAAGGACTAAAGACTTAAAATTCACAAAAGACCTCGAAAGCAGCTCTAGACTCTCATTAGAAACCACCATCCTCTTCAGCCGGAGCTCCTCCAACCCGACCCGATTCCGGGCAAAAGCTTCGATCCAAGGATAAACCATGCCTCCCCAATCAGGGGGAACCAAATTAAAATCAGCAAAATGAGGCTTCCCCTTCAAAGTAATGGACTTTAGATCAGGAAATCTCTCAATCACTCTCTCTGGACTGATCGCATAGCAATTTCCTATAAAAACCTTTTGCCTGCTATAACTTTCGATCCTGTACCATGATTTACATACTTGAGACACTGAATTCCTGTCTCTATGCGAAGTTACAAAACCGAAAACGTGCTCTAATACCTCATCTGGAAAATAATTCATTCCTTTTCTCCTTCAACTTAAAATAAAGTTCAATCTTTAACCAAAAAAACAAAAACCACTAAAAATAAAGAAGAGAATTTTGATACAGAATACAACCCAGATCTAAAGAGGGAAACTTTAAGCAATAGATCTTGAAGAACAAGTACAATAATGAGGTAGCAGATCTGGAGATGCAAAAAATAACTAATGGGTATTCTTTAAAAATGACAGAAGAGAGAAAAGGCAAAAGAAAACTGAATTTTTCCCAAGAAAGTGAAGGAAAATGGATTTTTTTTGTTGGGTTATGACTTATGAGTGATCATATTTGAATCAAATAGTGATGATTACAGAAACTGAAAAAAAATAAAAAGAAAAAAAAAACAGATCAAAGAACAGAAACAGAACAGAGATCTAAGAATCTGAAACTTCCATAAGTAGAAATTGCTAACTAAAAATCAAAAAATCTAATGATAAAACTAATACCCAATAATAAGAAAATGAAGATGAAGCTGCTGCTACTACTAATGCTGCTACTAGTACTAATTACAAACTACAAGCAAAGGGAGACTATGCACACATTCTCTTCTTTCCTCATCTCTCTTTTTTTCTCTTTTGTATTTGGAGCTTAACTCAACACAGAGGCAGCAGCAACCTTAGCTCTTTAACCATAGTTAAGGGATTTTTTTTGTGTTTTTTTTTTATTTGACTATGGTTTAGCTTGTTGGGTTTTTTGAGATCTAACGGTAGATATGATCTGATGAAAAAGTTAAGGCAATCTTTGCCGTTGATTTTCGTGACATGCATGTGTCCTTATCTCTGGTTTCGAAGTTGAGCTCTTCTCACTCTGCTAAAAGTGTTGTTAAAGAGACCAGCAATGGAGTGTCAGATATGTGCCCTTGGGTTTTTCATTTTTTACAATTATGCCATTCCGTTGATAAGCCTTATCGCTTCTATACGCGCGAGAGTATTCCGTACTCGCTTTCTGTGTCGTAGACATTACCATGTGGGGCATCTTAACGCCCTGGTTCACTAAGGCAAGGACTCCATGAAGCGAGTAGGTAAACTTTCTACTCTCGAAAATGGCTTTTTTGGTTCCTCTTTCTGAACTATTTCTTTCTTTTTGCAAGCTAATTGGAAAAAGAAATTTGAAAAAAATCAAAAATATTTTTGTGGATAAATGAAGAAAATTGAGGTTTTGATGATTAGAGAATGAAAGAAAAAAAAAAAAAAAACATGTTGTATAGCCATTATAGTGCATCAAAGATCCAATCCATGAGCTCATAGGAAAGTACAAGATTGCATTGGTTTTAAAGGCTTTATTATTATTATTATTTTTTTTTTTTGACAAAAGCTTAAATTGACCCTTAAACTTCTATGATTTGGCTAAAAACACCTGTTTTTAACTTTTTTTTGCAAAAATAATACAGAAATTGTTTATTTGAATGTAATTTATTAGGGCTGAGTGCAGAACAATGAAAATATCATATTATACTAAATAGCATAATTAAATAATTTTAGTTTTGAACTGAATCATATCAAATTAGATAAATACTTTAGTGCGGTTAAAATTTTTGTAAATTTTTAAAACAAAAGGCAAATTTAGTATCAATATAAGCATAAATTAATTTCTATATATAAATTAAAAAATACAACACATTAGATATAATAATTATTGCGTTGAATATGAAATTAAATTATAACTAAGTATAATCAACTAATTAAAATTTTCATATTAAAATATGTTAAAGAATAATTTAATAAAAAAATTATATGTTGATGTGTATTCTTCAAAATTGATATTTATACTAGATATAAATTGACTATGATCTAATTATTTTTATTCTATCATTTTTTAAAAAATTAATTATGATTTTGCTTTTATAAGAGTATGAATTTTTAATGTTAAAAAGTGTTTAAATTCTTGCACATTCATTATAAACTGTAACATATCAATTTGTTTCAAAAGATTGGAATTTTTGTATGAAATCGTCCCAGAAAAGTGGAATAATAAATGATAGAAAATTTTAAATTTGATACGATATTAAAAATTTTATCTTAAAATTATCAAAATTTAGTATAGTTTTAAAAAAAATTAATTTTAAAATTTTTTCAACCCATGCTCATTTCTATAATTTACCAAAATCTAAAGCATATTTTTATAATAAAACTTAATTTTATATTTTATTTTTATGTTTATTACTACATCAAATTAATTTATATTTTACTTTTCACTTTATCACTTTATCACTTTAACAAAAATATTTTATTGCAAAAAATTAAATTATTACAAAATTAGGTAATTCATTAAATTATCTTTGTTTTCTATTTTTGGCATGTGTATTACACTTACCAAATTTTGCAACTATTTGACCTAAAAAATAGATAGAGATTTTTGCACTCCTTCTCTTAATAATCGTACTTCACTTTAATTTTATTAACAATTTAAATGACTTAATGCCCTAGATTTCAAATAATTATGTACCTTTCATAACAATTATTATTAACATAAAAAATTATTTAATTATTTATACTTAATAAAAATTTAATAACTTCAATTCAAATAATTTACTTTGATTCATTAGTTTTTATATTATTATAGCTAAGAATTGATTTATTTTGTTATTTTATCATGTGTTCAACTTTTATCGTTAAAATTTTATTAAAATGGTTATATTATTTTTAATTTTATTATGTAACATGTATTTTTAATTTTATTATATAACATATATTTTTAATTTTTAATTGTTTAATGCTTTTAAGTGTTTATATATATATATATATATGATATTTTACATTTTTGAAAAAAAAAACAAATTGATGGTGAATTTAATTTTAGTTTTCTTTATTCAATTCTTTTTTTATAAAAATGATAGGATATAATACTAAAAATATTATATGTATTGAAAAAATCAATATAAAATAAAATAATAAAAGAATAATATATATGTATTAGTTTATTTGAAATTTTCAATTTCTGTCAACTTAATTAATTCTATTTTTAAAAATACTAATACATATAAAGTATTCTTTTTAATTATTTTATTTTATATTAATTTTGTCAGTACATATAATATTTTTATTTTTATATCCTATCATTTTATTAAAAAATAATTGATTGAAGAAAATCAATATTAAATTCACCATTGATGTTTTTAAAAATGTAAACATTATAACCAGTGATGGAGTAATCAAGTGGTAACTCTCCTCCAAGGGCATCCTAAGGTGCAGGGTTCAATTCCTACTGTTGTCGATTTCAAAGGGGAAGGATGCCCCCCCTGTTGTGCAGTCCATCAATGTTACGGTCATATGACCTCCCAATTTAAAAAAAAAATGTAAACATCATATATATAAAACATTTAAAAGCATTAAACAATTAAAAATTTAAAATTATATTGCATAATTAAATTAGAAAAAAATACAATTATTTTTTTTATGAAATATTAACAATATAAATTGAACACAAAATAAAATAACATAATAAATTTATAAATAATCTTTAGTGATTATAATATAAAAATTATTAAATCAAATTAAATTATTTTTATTGAAGTTATTAGATTTTCATCATATATGAATAATTAAATAATTTTTTAAGTTAATATTGATTGTGAAAGATACATAATCATTTTAAATTAATGATAATTAAATCATTTAAATGGTTAATAAAATCGAAGTAAAATACAATTAGTAAAAAATAAAGTGCAAAAATTTCTACCAAAAAGATAATTGTGTATTTATTAAAATAAAGTTTTTTAACATATTCACATAAATTCAAGGACAATTTGAACTTTTATCTTTTTCCTTTTTTTCTTCTTCCCATTATATATATATATATTATGTGGATTATAAAATTTGTTTTTTACTTAGGGATTTAGTGTGGACATTTGAAAGAAATCTGTTATTAAACATGTAAGAAATTAAAATAGGACCACAGCTAATTTTTTTTTATTATTATTTTTATTTTATATATTTTAAGTATTTAATTTTTAAAAAGACTAAGTATTTAATTTTTTAAAGAAACCAATTTGTCACTTAATTATTATGATGTTTTTTTAGGGAATTTATGATTTTTTTTGTTAATAGGGAGGTCCTATAACTTTAATTTCGGTGGATTATGTAATAGAGGCAGTCATCTGCCCCTTTAAATCGACAATAGTAGGAATCACCATGCACCTCATTATGCTTTTGGAGATAAGTTACCATTTAATTGCTCCCTTACTAGCATTATAATATTGTATTTAATTTTATAGTATAATTCTACTAAGTACCTTATTCATCTGTTGCAAATTTTTTTTTTCCATTATAAATTGAAATGGGTTTGAACCTGAATTTCAAGTGATGGGTGGCAATTTTTTTTAAATAGTTTTGATTTCACATTTTAAGTAATTTAAATATAGTTTTTTTAATAGTAGTGTGTTTCCAATTCCAAACATAAACTTAATGATTAACCTAATTTTAAATTATGATTATTGGTTTGAAACGGACGTTTAATTCTCAATTGAGTTAAAAATAATTATATGTATATTCACAACCATGAATTGCAAATCTATAAACATACATTTTACTTGAAGTAAATGTTGATCATTAATTAATTTTGAAATATAAGTATTTTCCTTTTTCAATCTCCACCTCCATTGTTTACTACCATTATTAATCAAAATTTATTACTATGAGTGATAAAAAAAATACAACAATGAATTTTGAAATTAAAAAAAAGAATAAATTAATTTAATTTATAATTTCATTTAATTGGCATGCCTATTTAATGAATTGAATAAATCCAATATCATCTCATAATTAGTACTTAATAGCTTTTATTTCTTATCAATAAATGATTTGATCTTCACAATTACATGGTGGTAATTAACCTATAATTAATATCTTTGTCTCTGCAATTAATATAAATAATCAAAGTGTTTTATCATCATAATATACTTTAATTACATCAACAACAAGGTTCAGAAAAAACAAAATTTACAACAAAGAATTTTATTTTTATTTTGATCTTTATGAACATGTATATTTTCCCAATCATTTGTCAGTTTGACTAAGCAACCAAAGGCTCAATTTTTTTTTTTTTTTTTCTATCCTTTGCATGAAAATGGTTTGTGGGCTTTAAAAAGCTGATTCATGAGTCAAATTGTCAAAAGAGTGACCTACAACAACAAAACACTTTCTTGGTGAAAATGATAACTATAGGTCTTCCCTTAAACCAAAGCTTTTTGCTCAAAATATTTGCTTCCATAGTACATTACCTTTTATCATTACAAAATTATTTATTCTCATTTTCTTTAAATAAATAAATAAAACCCTTTTCATGATCATATCAGGCTTGAGAAACCAAATTATACCATGCCAATTTCAATGGCTATTGCTTGCTCAAAATGAATAAATAAAGAATTCAAGCAATTATACATTGACATGTAACACACCAAGCTTACATAATAATAATAATAATAATAATGATTTATATATATATATATATATAATCATTGTTATTATTGTGTAATTGCCTCTATCCATAGAGGCCTTATCTCAAAATGTAGCTTTTATATAACTAAAGGTTTTATCTGTCTAGTCTCTTATACCTTTAGTTAACATTGCAACATTTACAGAATCAAACCCTTTTCTTGTCCCCCTTAAATTGTTTCTAACTTCCTAAAAATAACTTTTAATTACCTTTCATTTGAAAAAAAAAAATACATTTGAATATTTATTTATAATGTTAAGTTTTAAAAAGTGTTTGCCTTTCATAATTTTTTTTATAATTTTTCTCGCATAAATTTTTCATAATAAATCTAACCCACATAATTTTTTCATAAAATAAAAGTATTACTTTGATTTTTTTTAATACCCATAATATAAATATTTTTTTTTTGGACAAGTGACATACTATAGTAGTGTGGTCAAGAGTCTAATTGGACGGGTGGGAGACAATATATATGCGGTGCTGTAGTAGTGTTGAACCCTACAAACAAAAGGGAAAATCTTCGAGTTTGCTAGTGGAGAGCCCCATCCCTCCATTGATGTATAGATCAGAGGCCGATTCATTAGTCACAGCCTATTTTTGTGACACTGGCCTAAATTCAGCCAGAGCCACAAGAAACAACAACAAACGTGCATGCATTATGCATACATTCTCTGAAATCAAGTGTTGTTGATGCTGATAAGAGCTATATACAGCTTTGAATATAGAGGAGGATTTGGCTATTGCCCCCTAATGCTTTGTGTTTTGGACATTTTCACTAGTAAAGACTAGTAGCTAGTAGCCAGTAGCCAGTGAGATATGACATGAAGTTGTTCTAACCCAAACCTTGTCATCTTCGGTTCTCTTCCCTTTCTTTGTTTTTTTTTCTTTTTTTTCAAATATAACTTGGGCGCTAAATGGTAGGATTGAACTTATAATTTTTTTATACTTTAAAGAAAATTTTTACCATTTAATTACTCAATTTTCGACTTTTTTTTTAAACGTAAAATAAATATATTTTTATCATGTTGCAATGTCCTATTATACATTTATTATGTTAAATAAGCTATGATTTATTTTTGACCTTAAAATTTTATATTGATAACTAATAAAAAAATTCAAGGTTTTTTTTTTCTCTTTGAAATTTTTATTTAGTAAGTTTCTGTTCTTTTTGATATTAGTATCACCATGGCAAATCAACTTTTTTCTGACATCATTTTTTTTTTTTTGGAAAATTTCTCTTTTTTTAAAAAAATGATTTTAACAGAAAATTAAATCTCATTAAAATGGAGAATTGCTATTTTTATAGACAGGACCAATGCTTTTATTTACAAATTTTAACATTTGTAGACTTTTTTCTTTAAATGAAAATGGAATTTATTCATGCATTAGCAATACTTATCATAAATAACAGGACCTCCAATCATGAAGGAAACACAAGGATTGCCAAATTTAAAATTGATTACTAGAATTTAATTACACTGTTAAACTTAAAACATCAACAAATAAACAAATAATGAACTTCAATCACTTGCTCTTTCAATAGTAAATTTATCAACTATAAATCCACCTTTGAAGAATTTCTTTTTGTGCAGTCCAAATGAGGGCATTCCAATAATACCTATACTTGAAGAAACAAACATACAAGAAAAATTAAAATGGAGAGAATTTTAATTTTAGACCAAAATGGTAACAGAACAAATAATACATAAAATTTTATAAGAAAAAATTAATTCTATTCAAATTAGTCAGAGTTATTATGATTATTAAATATTGAGTGTAATTATATTAAAAATTAAAAATATAAAAAAGGGTATATGTATATACAACTGAAGTTTGACTTGACAACAAAGGGCTAAGAGTTAGATAATGTCAACATGCATGTGTGTATATTTGAAGGAAAAAATATATAATATATAGTTTTTGGTGGGTGTTGATAGACATTGTGGAAATTGTAATTGAAATATAAGCATAAGTGGAATATTAGTTGCAGAATTGACAATAATTGAACAACTTTTTTCAATAGGGAAAATTAAGAAAATTGGAGTTGGTTTCGTAGCCGAAAAGAGAACTTAAATTAGGCAATTGTCAACTCCAAACTTGATGCCAAAATCTTGTGGATTAAAGAAAACAAAATGTCTTGAAAACCTCCCTCAACGAAATTGTTATTTGTAAAAGAAAATATGATGAAGTTTGAAGATTATTTTGTTGTGAACCACTGGTATTCCGAGTTCACTAGACTTTGACTTAAGACCTCACTTAAGTCGGAATAATCTTCTGTCAGTTGATTTCAATGGTTGTTGGCATGAAATTTGAAGATTATTGCTTGTTTTTACTAGTCTAAAAAATCCAAACTTTTTTACTTATTTTGATTTTAATCAATTTTTAAAATTGGTAAAATGTGTAAATTTGACAAATCAGTAGTAATTATAATTCAAAAGTGATTTTGTTTAAAATTAAGTGTGAAAGTGCTGACATGACATCTTATGTAACACTATTAATGTGAGACCTACTATTACAACTAAATATTTGCATAATCAAATATTTTTTATTTATAGTAATTTTTTCTCAAATTTTTAATTTTAGCATAAATATTTTAAATTTTCAAATACATTACATTTTATTATTAAATATGTAATATTTAACAGTATTAAATTAAAGATATATATTATACATTTAATACTAAAATACATTAATATAATTATTAAATTTTTATTCAAAATAAAATAATACTTACATATTTAATAACTAATATTTAATCTAATTAATAAAATACTTGCATAATTTTATTTTTAAAAGATTTATTATTATATCATTTAAATGATTTATTATTTAAATATAAAATTTTAAATGTGTATTATTTATTTAACACTAAAATACATCAATATAATTAATAAATTATTTAAAAAATAAAATATATCACATAATTAGTAACCATAAATATTAATAAGATTAAATTATGTCCATGCATGTATAAAAAGTTAAAAATCATTAATACATGTATTTAAAATTTAATAAATAACATAATACTTATAAAATTGTAATACATGTATTAATATGTATTTAATTTTAATAATATTTTTAGTTATTAATTAGGTAAATATTATTTTATTTTGAAATAATTTAAATTTAAAATTTAATAATTAGATTCATTTATTTTAGTGTTAAATGTATGATGTATATTTTTATTTTTACAAATTATAAAAATAATTTATAATTTAAGTATTATAGTTAACTATTAAATATTACATATTTAATAATAAATTATGATGTATTTACAAAAATTATATATTTATGTTAAAATTATAAATTTGGAACAAAATTACTATAAATCGAAAATATTTGGTATTTTTATGTAAATATTTAGTTGATATGACAGTAAACCCCACATCAATAGTGCCACCTTGGATGCTATGTTAGCACATTAACACTTAATTTCGATCAAAATTAATTTTCGATAATAATAATTATTAATTTATTAAATTTAAACATTTTTCTCAAAATTTTAAAAATTAACTAAAATCGCAATAAATTAAAAATTTGATGAAAATATCTTCTAAATTTGTGTGTGCATGGAGACAGAGCCCATAGAAGTATAAGGAGTACTAACCCAATTGGACGTGGATAAAAAAATTAAATATTTATATATCTTTGAAATACTTTTTTTTTTTTGAAATATGAAATACTTATTGTTAATTAATGGTTTTAAATTAAAATCCAAAATTTATTAATTTATATCAGAATTTAATTTTTTCCCTTCTTTGAATATGATTTTTTATTGTATGCAAATCTATTCATAATAATAATAATAATAATAATAATATGTTAGTATAATTATAATGATTTCTTCCTATTAAACACTCTTCTTATTATAGAAATTCTTCTTGTTATAAATTATTTTCGTATTGGAAATAATCATATGTTTTTTATTATTTTTAACACATACAGTAACACATAGTTATGAACAAATAATGAATGGAATATAATATTTTATTT
>CATIWK010087929.1:0-52983 GCA_949634005.1 Mallotus japonicus
TGTTGTAAGGCAGGTTGAGAATCGACCTTCAGAAAAGTCAAATGGCAATGGGAATGCGTGCAATGTTTCAGCCTGTCGTAATTTTGAGGTACAGTGTGAGGGAAAGATCATTGGAGGAATAAGTGACAATGAGGATTCAAAGGCCACAAATTTTCTTAATCAATGTGACACTGGAGCTAATGAAAGATCTGAAATGCAAGGAGAGTATCAAACATTGGACAATATAAATCTCACAAATGAGACTCTTGAAAAGGTTTCCAAAGAACAGCTTGAAGTCTTGGCGGTTAGAGATGTTTTGCGAAATGAGGCTACTGATCTTGCTAAATGCTAACCCAGGTTGTTCACATACTTCTTATCCATCTGGGGAGAAATTGGAGAACGTAACTGCAGAGAAATCTTGCATGAATAATGATTTGGTCGCTTGCATGAATAATGAGGTTTGTGATATTGTGAGTGTGACTTTGGATAATGAAGCGAAGCTAGAAGTTCAAACTCCAGGAAAAAGTTATATCAGCCAACGCATTTCACTTAATGGTACACTAACAAATCAGCTTGCTGTCTCACTGGAAGAAAGTGCTGCAGAAGATAAGCTTCAGCATGAAGTTGAAATTACCAGTGGAATTAATGAGGAACTCATCAAGAGTAATGTTAGACTGATACAAGATGAAAATCAAGTCTCTATAGATGAAAGTTCTGAAATTCCTAGTCAGCCTTGTATTGCAATTAACTTGAGCAATGTAACTATGAAGAAAGGAATGCAGCCGGTTCAGAACACAAATGAAAGCAAGAAGGAAAATGCCATTTGTTCTGTTGTGCAAATGGAAGTAGATCATCAGCTTACTGCTGTTTCAGCGGATGGATTTTCTAAAGTTCTTGGAGGGATCTCAGCTGAGGAAGATTTATGCACTGGTTCAACTTTAGACTCTGAGATGCTGTCAAATGTTCCAATTACAAATAGAGGAGAAGAGGAAATCCCCACTTTTGCCACTGAAATACAGGATCCAACTTTTCCTGTTACAGTGGGACAATATTCCGAAGTTCCAAATGGTCATGCTGCTCAAGATTTTTCTGTTGGCTTGAAATCAGAAATTGAGGCACAGAAGGAAATACACTCAGACCATGTGGCATGTAGGGATGATGAAGTGCATGAAATACCTCAGGCAACAAGTGCAACTAATGAGGAGTCTCTTTCAAGCCATGTTACACAGATAAGCCAGCAAAATCCAGCTCTTATTAAACAATGTACTGGATTTGAAGAAGAATCCTCCAGCACTGGAATTGTGCTCAAGGTTCAAGAAGACTGTTCATCACATGAGCTGGAAAGTGTGGAATCTGGTGTGGTCGATCCTAGATCAGCTGCTGGAAAGGATAGAAAAAGAAAGAATGAAGTGGAGCAGCTAACAGACAACAAATTAAGTAGCAATGGCTTTATTAAAAGTCCATGTGAAGGGTTGAGGCAAAGGGCTGCGAAAAATGAAACATTCAGAGGCGGGACTGATATAAACGTATTGACCCAGGAGAATCCAATAGCAAAGAAAGCCAGAAAACCTTCCAATGTTTCAGTTCCTAGCACGAAAAGGAAAGATATCGTGAAGAGACCTCATAAATGTGACCTGGAATGTTGTCCAATGAGTTTTGAGACGAAGGCAGAGCTACTGTTGCACAAACGCAACCAATGCCCATATGAAGGGTGTAGAATCATTGCAGGAAAAAGAATGAAAACAATTGAGATAGAAAGTAACCCACAACAGACAATAAACACAAACAAATAGAAAGTGAGGGAAAGAATGAGATACCTGAGCAAACAAATAGAAAGTGATGAGAAGAGGAGTACCGATCTGAGTAGAGAGGCAGAGAGCGGCGGCAGAGAGAAAGGAGAGTCTAAAATGAAGAAATTAGGTTAATGTAGAAATTAGGTTAAGGTTTATATACTAGGTTAAAGGTTATTTGTGTCATTTAGGGTTTTTTTGACATCAAAACTACGTAGTTTTGTTAAATTATTTTGGATTATATATTATTTAACATTAATTGTAGTTAATATTATAAATATTTAATTAATCAAATACGATATTTATTTAATTTATATTTAATAATTAATTTAAATTTAATTTTTTAATATTAATATTGATGTTAATTTAAAATTCAATTATTTACAAATATAAACATATAATTTATATTGTGATTAGATAATTTGAAACTATGTAGTTTTAATATGAAACTACGTAGTTTTGAGGTTATACAATTAAATTACTTTAGATTATATATTATTTAATATTAATTTTAACTAATATTATATCTTTTTAATTAGTCAAATATGATATTTATTTGCTTAATTGTTAAATTAAAAGTAAAATTTATTATAAATATCGATGTTAATTTAAAATACAAATATTTACAAATATAATTGTATAATTTACATTGTGATTAGATAATTGAAAACTACATGATTATGTAGTTAGATATTAAATTATTTTATAACTTTAAATATATGTAGTTTTATATTGTGATTATATAAATATACTAATATCACTATCACTTATTATCTATTGGTTTATAGTTAGTCAACGTCATTTAATTATATTATAACATTAACAACATGTAGTTTATATTATGATTAGATTAGTATTATGATTAGATTAGTATAATATTATATTATATTATATTATATTTATTTAAGATTAAATTAGTATTATATTATAATTTTAATTTTAATTATCTTTACATATCATGGTGTATACGTTCTCTGCTAACTAGAGACTGTTTTTAATGTTTGGACTACTTTTTTGGATATTTATTTATAAATTAATAATTTATTTTGGTTTTATTTTCATAAAAATAATATTTTTATTTAATATTAATTTTTGTTATATTGTAACTTTATAAATTATATTTCATTTGATATAAAATTTATATTTTCAGTTAATATTTATTTTTTACAATTTTATCCATATTTACATTATTTATCAAATTAGACAAAATTAATTTCATGCAACGCTAAAAGGTAACTAATTAACAATCAAAATTATTAATTATTAAAAAAATCAAAGTCAATTTAAATAATAAAACAGAATTTTATTATATTTAGAAACGGAAATTAATAAAATATAAATTTACATATTATGATGATTATTATTATTATTATTATTATTATTATTATTTAAAAAAAATAAATATAGTCATAGTTATAATATTAATAGTTAAATGTGAACAAAGAATATTTAGTTCCGTAATGAGTATATTTTTTCAAATTCTAGCCTTTCATTTTTTATTTTTAGGAAATCTAAGAAAATTAAAAAATTAAAAAAGTTCGAAAATTTTAAAAATAAAAAATTCGTTGAAACTGGGAATTTGAAACAAGTACCTTTGGCTGTTAAAGGAACCATAAGACCATTCAATGCAGTCCCATGATGTGCTTTTCTATTAGAGGAAAATAATTTAAGTCAATGGGTGTAGGCTTGTTACAGCGTTGCAGCTCTATAACTCTCAAGCAGCGCTGTAGCGCTGCCAGTAATAATTTTTTTTTTTACTAAAAGTGCAAGCAAGTGGTAGTCTGAAGTGTCAGGGGGCAAAGATTTTGACTACCGAATTTAGTGAATAATTTTTTTTTTAACAGTTTTTATGCAATAAATTCCAATGAGGTATACACCCGTCACCTCCAACTGTAGTTAGAGGTTTTCTTAAAAAAATAACAACAGGGAAAAATCGAAAAGAATTATTCTAATTTAAATTATATTTTAATTTTAAGGTGTATTAAAATTTTTTGACACTTTTATAATATTAGTGGAGCGTTTGTTTCGTATTCCGAAATCCGGTGAAAATAAATGGGAAAAGAAATGTAAATTTAAAAAAGATGTTTGATTCATTATGAAATGAGAATAAGAATCAAAATAATTTATTACTTAAAATACTTTTATAATTATTTTTTATATATAAAAATTAATATTATAATACGGTTTTTTAATAAAAATTAAATATAAGAAATACGGTATTAGACAAAAATATGGTTTTTTTTATTAAAAATACGGTCATAATTAATATATGGTTATTAGAAATATGGTCATAAAAAATACGGTCATAATTAATTTTTATATTAAAAATTAATTATAAAAATACAGTATTTTAAAAAATACAACTTTTTTATGAATCATTTTTTATACCTAACTAAATAACAAAGTTTTACATTTCAAAACAAATTTATAAAAATTAATTTCACTAAATAATTTCACAAAAAATTACATCCTTTACTAACTACCTAAATACATATTTTTTTTTAATGGAAAATATTTTGACGAATAACTAATTACATATTTTTTCTAAATATTAATTTTTGCAAATAACATGTAACAACATATTATTACTAAAATGTTTCACAACATAATTAATTAATTATAAAAATAATTTTTAGTATATGGGCATAATAGTAAATATATCATATACTTATTATTATTTTTTTTAATATTATATCTTTCCAATAAAAAAAGTACAAATACTTTCTTTCCTCCCTATATTATTTTTCTTCAAATCCAAACACAAGAGAGGAAAAGGGGGGGAAGGAAAATAACATTATTTTCCTTTATATTTTCCTCCCTATTTTCTTTCCTCCCTTTCCAAACACAGTGTTAGTATTATGTAATTGATACTTAGTATTATGTAATTATATAATAGTTAATATTCATACTATTATACGTCAAAATTATGTATTATTTAATACTAATCATTGATATTACTACTAATTTATGTTATAAATATGTAATTTTTATTACAATTACCAAGTTTTAATTATATTTGCTTAACATTCATACTAATATGCATAAAAATTATGTAATTTGTTTAATACTAATATTTTATATTAATGCTAATTTATGTTATAAAAATATAATTTTTATTCCAATTACCAATTTTTAATTATATTTACTTAAAATATAATTAATTGGTCTAAGTGGCCCTGAACACAAGTTGAAGGACCTGAATGACCATTTGTCCTATCTTTTTTTGATAACTAATTGTCTTGAAACATCAACTATACTTGTAGCATAAATCATGAAAAAAAGAGCAAGTTATTCAAATCACCACGGAAAGTGGTTGCAATGGTAGTAGTCTCTCTTAAGTAGAGTTGTCTTGGTTTTAGGTGTTTATATCTCTTCCGATCTAGCCATCTACCTTATTTCCTTCTTTAATATTAACATTAATGGCGTCCAGTAACTTTATTAAGGAAACACAACAGTTGAAATCGAAAATGACAGCAGACACTATTGAGGAAAACCTTATTGAGCTAGAGCTCACAACAGTCACAAATCCCCTGCTAGTTAAACTCAAAAATAGCCTTATGGGGAAGATTTATAGCTCCAAACTTTTCTCCTCTCAATTTGTACAGCAAACCCTCACCTAAGTTTGGGGCTTTGTCTCGCATTTTCATGTTAAGGAGTTGAAGGAATGAAACACGTTTGTGTTCATCTTTTCCAAACGGGAAGAGTGTGACCGCATTCTCCAATGTAAGCCTTGGACTCTCCATTGACACTTATTGGTATTGATCGAATGGGATCCTCATCTCACTAAAGAAGACATGGATTTCACATAAGAATACTTCTGGATTCAAGTTACTGGTCTACTACCCAACCAGATATGTCCGACAAATGCAGAAAGGATAACAGCATCGATGTTTATCAAATTAGAGGAAATGGACGATACCCTTTTACACTGGTGAAGATTTTGATCACGTCCTGAGAATCAAAGTAAGGGTTAATCTAAACAAACCTCTTCCTCTCGATTTCAGGAACAAAACAGCTACCACTAAAAAGTGGATCATGGTGTAATATGAAAGATTGCCAATTATCTGCCAACTCTATGGTTTTTTTTTTTTTATTATTTCACCAGAAATTGTAACAGGTTCACAACTCAAGAGGAAATTACCTTCCGAGTGAATAATTGTCTTGACTATTGCCCCTGGATTTATGCGAATCCAAGGAAAACTAGTCCTTCTCGAGTGAGCCAAGGTCCTCCACCAAAACTGAACCCGACAGAGGTCTCACAAAAATTTGACAGGTTATTTGTGCGGACCTCTTCAATGATGGAACGTGTTACTCACAGCCAGAAGCACGACAACGACAAGGAGCCATCTAGGGATTGTCAACTTTTGCTTCTGGGAGAAGCTTCGACTGTAGCACAGAGTCATGATGCCCCTTCTACCTACAACTTAGAGTTAACTAACAATGATGTTTGTCAGGGTAAAGAAGTCTCTCCTGCTCCTGTTATAAGCCCCGACGGAAATCAGGGAAAAAGAAAGGAAGAGACACGTGACTTCATGGAAGTTGTTACACAATAGGCTAATGAAGGTAGGGCCACCCCCTAAACCCAAAATGTCTAGACAAGAGGAGCTTCACATTGATTTGGGCCCCCAAGCACTGCTGCCCATCCAAAGTAACACCATTGTGGAGCAAATGGAAAAGGCCATGTTTTCCTTAGACTTCTCGGTGGGCTCAGGAAATCAACCCATGGAGAAAAGCAAAGCAAATAAAGCACATGTAAGGAAGTTTAGGAAATTCAAGATGAAGGAATTGACAAGATCTTCTCCAAAAAAGCCAACCAAAATAGAGACTACTGTTCCATCAGAAGTGAACCCTCAGGATGTTCACTACATTCCCCCAGAAAGCAAGATAGTAATTTTATTGAGCTAAGTCGGGCTCATAAAAAAATATTACTAAAAATTTTATAGTTTAGTAATGTTTGTGACTTCCTTTTGGACTTTTTGCTTAATGTTATTATTATTAGAAAACTTTTAGTTTGCTTTGTTTATGCTGACATAGTGGTGAATTTGGAGTAGCCCCTAGCAGGGATGACTTATTTTTCATCCCCTGATTTTGTACTCTATTTCTATCTCTGGGTGGATGTTTGTTTCCCCACTTTGTTGGATGTCTTTGGTTTCAATGAAATCACCTATTCACAAAAAAAAAAAAAAGAAAGTAGAAATAAGAGATTATTTTGTTAATTTCATACAAAGATTTCTTTCAAATTAATATATTTTCAACGAGAATTAAATGTATAAATAAATAATGCAATATATAATAATATAATTAAAAAGGTCGCATTCAGAAAAACCTAAAAAAAAGAGATTACTTTAATTTGTTGGAGATTGGTCCACAATGGAAGAGACTTTTCCCTATTTAATATTTTGTATTATCAATAAAAAAATGTGATATTGGGGCTTGGGATAGAATTTTAGAGAAGTGTTTTTGATGGAAAAAAAAATGTTACAAGTAAAATAGAAGATTATAGTAATTGTTAAACTAAAAAATTTTATGAATTTTTTTAAAAAATTAATAATAGATGGCATTTAATAATCTCCAAAAGCCAACAAAATAATGGATAAAAAACGCATGGACTGTGTTGATGATGTTTGGTGAGAGAGAGGACCATTAGTTGTGGGATGTAATCTACTTGATGTAGAGTGGGTTTTGGATTGACATGGTAGACAACACATGAAAGGATATTTTTCTTGTTTTTTTCCCACTCATGACTCACAAGGTGCATACTAGTGACTAGACCTAATTCTTCCTTTTGGTTTTTTTCCGTCTAATAAACGGTCTTTTTGACTCTTTTATCGGTTCAATTGGTTTGTTTAGGAATATTTTCTCTTTATGCCATTCCACCTTTCTTTATTTTTTATTCAAATAATATCTTCACCTTATAAAAAAAATTTTATTTAATTTCATGTGGGTGAGAAGATGCTTTGTCAACAAAGTCTGGGTGGTGTAGTTGGTTATCACGCTAGTCTCACACACTAGAGGTCCCCGGTTCGAACCCGGGCTCAGACATCACTTTTTATGCATGCTGCAGCAGCATCTAGGCTTGGCTGCTGAAGTTTGCTTGGGAGCAAATATCTGTAGAGCATTGAGTTAAGCCTTTGGGCTTCAATTTTTTGGTACCTTTTGGGTTTAAATCTTTAATGTAGTATTTTAGACCATTTTCAGGACAGACTATTTTTATGCAAATATTAGCAACTCATGCCTAATATTATATTTTATATTCTCAACAATAGCGTCGACGAAACGCACCGTTTTTCAGTGCTAGAACACACTTCACTGCGCAGCAAGATCGTGCTTGAGCTCTAATGGCAGAGAAACCCCAACCGGTTCGTGTACTCTATTGCCAGGTTTGCAGTTTACCTGCAGAGTACTGTGAATTCGGTCCCGATTTCGAAAAATGCAAACCCTGGTTGATCCAGAATGCTCCTGACCTTTATCCCGATCTCATCAAAGGTCTTTCTATCTATATTTTGCCTTTGTTTTTTTTCTCCGATTACTTTATTATATAAGCGCTTCTTTTGTTCTTCGTTTAATTGATATTTTGTTTATTTAATTCATGCAGAGGCAAATGCTAAGGAGGCTGATAAAGTCGCCGATCAGTTACAATCCGCTGGTATCTCATCTAGCCGCGGCGGTGAAGGTGCTGCTTCTTCAGGTAACATATTTATGTATATTTAATAATTTTATATATATTTTTTATTTTTTTCGTAATTCATAATCATCATTGGAAGCTCCAATGTTATTTTGAAAGACAATTAGAAACGGAAAAATAGAAAAATAGAAAATTTGATTTTTATGAAGTGAGGAATCTCATTGTTTTAGGTGTGTTTTTTGCTAAATAATGAATTGTCGGACTGTTCGAAATTCAAGAGCATAGTTGTTATTTGTTACCTTTTGCTTGGAAAGTCTGAAAATGCAAGAATTCAATTCAATTCTGTTTAGTTAATTCTCATGTATGGAAGCTTGTAGTTGCTATTCAGTTCTTTCGACTTAAGAAAAACAAAGCATTTTTAAAGAAATCAGATCATGCCAGATTGACAATTTGACATGCTTTTGCTAGAATTCAATTTGAATTCTTACATTTTATTTATTTCAAACATGGCCTCTAGGAGTTGTTTTGATATGGTTCATGAACTTAAACTCCTATTATTGTATCAAGTAAGTATTTTCAGTTGTCCTAATTTCAGTGATCCAACTCTATGTGATGTTTGTGTTTTGTGGTCTTATGTTTTTCTATTGACTTAATAACATTTGCAGCGGGTACTTCTGCGCCTAAGGAAGAAGTAAAACGTCTTCCTGGTGGAAAGATAAAGAAGAAAGTAAGAGTTTGGAATCTTTCAGCACTTGGTTTACATCATGAACTTTAATTGCATCAAACCAATCTCATGATTTTAGTGTTTTCAATGCTTACTTTATATTAATTCTATGGATTTATGGATAATGTTTTCTTTTAGGAGAAGCAGGAAGTTATTATTGAAAAGGTCACACGTAACAAGCGAAAGTGTATTACCACTGTAAAAGGGCTGGATCTTTTCGGTGAGATTTTTTTGCTGTTTATTGGCCAATCATTGAAAACTCATTTTAACTCTTCATTGTCATTTACTCTCTTTCAACATTTGTTTTTTAGGTGTTAAACTTAGTGATGCGTCAAAGAAACTCGGGAAAAAGTTTGCTACTGGAGCATCAGTCGTTAAGGTGTGAAATTTTATGGGGAGTGTGTGTTTCTTTTGTTTCTGATGCTGATGTTTTCTTATGTTTTCTGAATGACTGGTACAGGGTCCAACTGAGAAGGAGCAGATTGATGTTCAAGGAGACATAGCCTATGACATTGTGGACTTTCTTACAGAGACCTGGCCTGATGTAAATATTTATCATTCTGCTTTTTCTTCAATGTTATGTGTTGGGCCACTATCTTTATTCACATCTTTACCTTTACAATTTTAACTGAATTGTGTATGTTACTTCCCTCATTGCCAGACAATGCCACTGTAAGGAAAGACACTCTGCTTGAATAGAGGAATAAATATGAGAAACCAAACATTTATTGGGCTCAGTATTCCATGTGCACCATATTTAAGCTATCACAATCTTAATAAGCAATATATGGCATGCTTTTTTTTTTTTTCTTTTTCAACCTAAAACCTTAAGATAGAAGCACTTGGAAAGTTTTTGGCATTTGGACAGGTGTGGTTACAGAATCCAAAATATTGCCGGTGTGTCTTCATGCTAAAATGTCCAAAATGTTTCATCATTTTTTTTAGATAGTTTGCTATAGCAAATACCAAAATGTCACAATAAAATGAAGATGCTTTAAACATATGTGCAAGTAAACTTGGCGAGATGAAAACTTTGATAGAAGGTGCTTGTAGGATTTCATTTCATGAAGGCTGTTTGCAGTTGTCTTTGTTTGTTTCATTCTCTAATATGTCATTGCAGAAGCTTCATTCCATCTTTATTCTGTTTTAGCACTTACTATTCACAAATTTTGCTAACCATCTTGTGCCATTGCTATTATAGACAATAATGCTTACTTTGTTATGATTGTTGTTATTTTGTTGTTGAATTTTGAGAATTAGTCTTGGATTGTCTTGTCCATTGCATTCTCATTTCCTTAGTTTTTCATTGTTTGATATCTGAAAATTGTACAAATTTTTGTAGCATATACAGATATGCTATTTCAATTACTTTCCAAATCACCATTTACTTATATTTACATGGTAATATATCCTCATGGAACAGCAAATCACACCAGTATTGTTATTATTCTAGTCTGATAGTTGAACTGTAGTAAGTATTCCTAGTCTTTGCATGTTCTCTGGAGCCCAAGTGAGGATTCTTTCATGATGTCTAATTCTTTATTCAGTGATTGATAACATTGAACTCTATTTGACAGCCCAGTCTTCAATGCTGTGACAATCACTGTGAATCAGTTGTGGAAAGGCAAGGAAATATTAAAAATAGCATTATGACTTTACATGGAAAAATCTGTTTGTATAGAGACATAAAGTTTGGCTTCATAAACACATTTTGATCGAGTCTTCCTACCTCCTTGTGGCTCCCCCCCTCCCCCTCTCTGGTTGTGCTGAAGCCTTTATATTTTCAATCGCGCACCGTTTTTAAGATATCGAATATTAAGTTATGATTTTCTTTTTCTGTTATTAAGTAATTGTGGCTCGTCCTACTAGTACTTACGGTACAAACACACTGTCGAGGAGTTGCTAAGGTGTTTTTTCCCCCTCTTTGCAGGTCCCAGAAACTGCAATTTATTTTATTGAAGATGGTAAAAAGGTCCCAGCTGTTTGATTCCGGGTCATGAGCATACAAGTGATACTGAGTGTAATGTCTTCCTCTTGGCAATCGAAAGGAAAAGGACTGCTGAACTGAATCTGATCAACAGTGAAACATTTTGTTACTCTTTGAGCTCTTTGCATTCCAAATTAGTATCTTTTCTTTTGAAGTTGAAAGGTGTCTCGGAATTAATGGCTGCAACTTGTATAGAGGCGGTTTTATATGCTATTACTTGCTTTCCTTCTTCATGAGGAACAACCCTTTGAAATTATGATACATTGACATTATAATTTATCCTAGTGATCTAGCACTCTGAGGCAATGAGTTGATATCATATCAACCCTGGTACTGGGAAGTTAATGCTTCGTTTGATGCCTGTGCCGTTGAACTATATGATTCAGATATTTTTGAATTTTCCTACAAAAATTAATTCTCTGCTGATATTGCAATATATATTGAGGTTTGATTTATACCTCAGTTTTTTCCCGTGCTTTTGATTTCAACCTCTGGTTGTACGTACTGCATTTCTTTAGCTACAAATGTGAGTTGAGTTGGAGGTTAAGAGCGTAGACTCTACTCGACTGGATTATATCCCTACTCTGCTACTTATGCTGATTCTATTGGATTTTTAACTAGCGTGCGTGTTCTTTAGGTTTTTTTTCCTATTGTGGCCTTTCATTATGAGCATTTAATTTCTCGGAAAACCAATTGGCTAAGCACTTGATATGGGACACCTCCCACCACTTGGTTCAAGTGGTTAGAGGGTACGCATGAGCCTTTGAGATCATGAGTTCAAGTCCTAGGGACGCATTTAAATGTTGAGCTATCTGTCTAGAGTTAGCTAATTTCAACAACAGGATCGGTTTCGTTTAAAAGTTGAGGGTTCAGATCTCCCTCCTTTCCACTTCCCTGATAAAAAAAAAAAAAAACCACTTTGATATGAGACAGTGGACTTGGAAATGAATAACAAAATGCAACTGAACTTTTCCAAACCTACATGGTTGCTTCGCCCTATTATTCATCCTAGTCATAGGTGCTGTTGCAAAATTATGAGATGCTGGGCAATTGGTGGGGTTAAGAATATTGTTGGATCGTGTAGTGGATATTATTAGATTTGTTTAGAACTTTAGATGGATCTTGTGCTGCTTGTACTTGCTCTGTCATGTTGACTACTTGCTATGATTTAGAAGTTGCCGTGCTTGCATTTAATGAAAGGAAAAAAAAAAAAAAAAAGGCTAAATACATAGTTTTAATCCCTTAACTTTATACAATTAACCTTTGATGCTCTTCAAATTTTATTATTTTCTATTCAACTTTTAAAATTTTATTTTGAACGTTTTTACCTTTCAATTTGTACTTTTTGATTCTATTTAATTCATACAATATTAAAAAAGATAAAAATTTAATTTTAAATTATTTTAAACACATTAATTGTTAAAATTAGCTTCAAGAAAATATAAATAAAATTAAAAAGTTAAAAAAAATTTATTTTTAATTATATTCTCTCTTTCATTAAACATTATTTTAGTTTATGTAAGTTTTTCTTATGTTTATATCAACATTAATTCATAAAATACTTCAGTTTTATGTATTATAAGAGTTAAATATGTTCAAAATAAAAATTTAAACATGAAATAAAATAATAATAAAAGTTGAGGAGTAATAAAGGCTGGTTAAATAAGGTTTAAGGGTGAAACTATGCATTTGGCAGTGATTATGGAAGCAGGTAGTATGGTACGAATCCGATCCTAATTGCTAAATCTAAAAAGATCTGGTGGATGCAAGCTTTTGGCATGATAAGTATACCATTTTCATGTAATGAATAATTTTAATTTGTTTTTTTTTTTTGTCACGTATATACAATTCTCATGTAATGAATAATTTTAATTTGTTTTTTTTTTTTGTCACGTATGTACAATTCTCATGTAATGAATAATTTTAATTTCGGTCAAAAAAAAAATGAATAATTTTAATTTGTTTATTTGTCACGTATGGATGAACAGTAGTTTAATAGCTAAGTTTTATGGTATGTTATAGAAAGTTAGGGGTTGGATAATTGAATTTTATTCTCTACTAAATGTTTTAATCCCGTAATAGAATGTTCTACCATCCGTTTTACATGGGCTACGCATATCAACATATATTTTGAACTAGGATCTAAGAGAAATTTAACATCACAACGAGGGACAAAAAAAAAAAAAAAAGAAGCAGCTAATTTGAGAGCATGACTCTCACTGGACCAGTAAGTAACTGGTGAAAATCTACCCTTTTTCGGCAAGTGATCTTTGATTCGGGGAAATATTGGATTACTCAGCGTCACAAAGCAAAAGAAAGAAAGAAAAGTGAAAAATGGCTCTGCCCAAATCACGTGGAGAGTTTAAAATCAAAGTGAGAAAGACTCGGAAAATGGAATGCCATTACACACCTTGTTGAAAGACAACCCTGAAATTGCCAAACTTTTACAGGTTAAGTGTCTTCATTTGACAGGATTTTGCTGGTTCATGGTAGCAAAATGATGTGTTTTATTCATTTGTTGGTGCTTTGCATTACAAGTTCAAGCACGATTACATAACTCAGAAGCTTTTTACTGATATTCAAAATATTGCATCCAAAAGTTGAACGAGTGACATTCATTATGAGTATTTTACACATATATGATATGTATGATTGTGTCTTACATCCGAAAAAAATTTTCGTATTACACCAACAAGGAGGTAGTCTAATAATAATTTTTGTTGAAGAGCATTTTAAGGTATAAGAATTGAATCCTATATTATGCAGTGTAGCAATATTTAGATCAATTTCTGTATTATTATCCCAATCTATTAATTATTAATTGGTGTCTTTTAAAAATAATTGCATATTTCGAGTTTTATATCAAACTAGTAAGGGAGTAATCAAGTGATAACTCATTTCTAAGAGCACCATGAGATGCAAGGTTTGATTCCTACCATTATTAATTTAAAAGAGGAGGACTGTCCCCTATTGTGGAGTCTATTGATACTAAAATCATATGATCTCCAAATTAAAAAAAGAAAAAAATAAAAAGCAGAATCAAAGAAGTGAGTATATTGTGGCCAGCTTTTAAGCAAATGTTTTCTACCACTGTCATCCATCATCATCTCTCACAGGCTGGACGAAGCATTTCGTCGTCATCATTTCATGCCTGTCTTATCTATGCATATTGATTTCTTCCTGTGTGTGAATTGAGTGTTTTTTTGCTTTTCTTTTGACATGGTTTCAATGTAGTAAGACATCTCTAACTCGTTATAGTTTAAGTTCACATCAAAATTTGTTTTCTCATATTCTCGTGTTGTCTCTATTATGACATTTTATTTCTAAATGAACTGTTTCCTTGTACA
This sequence comes from Mallotus japonicus, assembly GCA_949634005.1. Lineage (NCBI taxonomy): Eukaryota > Viridiplantae > Streptophyta > Magnoliopsida > Malpighiales > Euphorbiaceae > Mallotus > Mallotus japonicus. Next base: position 14,453 of record CATIWK010087929.1, read on the forward strand.
AAGTTTAGGACCATATATACGTGTCTCAGCTACTACATTGTTTTCTTCTTGATTTTTCAATAATCCATAATGCATATGTCAAAGTAATCCAACAACTCACATGGGTCTATAGAGATTTTTAAGTCCTCGAGGGAAAATTAGAAATTAATCATCAAAACATCTGTTATTTTAATATATTCGCATACGCGCACGCGCACACATACATATATATTATGTAACGAGGCTGTTAATTATTGTTAGTAAGTAGTAGGATAGAAAAAATTTGTGAATGATTCACATTGACGTGGGAAGAGGCGCAATAACACTGCCTGCAGGGTAATCTTTCAAATCAGGGCAATGTTGAAAGTGGAAGAGTTGCCTCTTATTGGGGCGAATATCTGAACAGTGCTCTATTATTTGTGCCCAAAAAGGAGTTGATAGATAACAAAAAATGAAAAACAAAATGGTTAATTGTGTAGTGATGTAGGAAACATGAGGCTGTACCATATTAGATTTTGTTTGTTAGTATAGATGCTAAAATGAAAATATTGTCAGATTACGTTTGTCTTCAAGTACCATAGAAATAGAGCACAACACAACCAACACCATCAAGTGTACTGTAATGCTGATGACGGTAAATATAAGCTGTGCCCTTAGGACAATAATTGATTTTTTTTGTTGTTCTTGAGATGGGTTTTCAGATTTTCGCCTAAAATATTTACAGTCAAATTATAACAATGTTTAACCAAACATGGATCGTGATCTCAAATTCAATGATGAAGACACATCGTTTCGTTATATATATATATGGTAAATAAAAAAAATTCAAATCGGGTGTTTATTTTTTTCTTGCATGTAAATTCAAAAACATCATATTAAATCACTTTATTTTCTTGTAATTCATTATCTTTACGCTGTTAATTATGATATATACTTGATTATCTTTCGTTTAAAACATGAGTATCTAAAATTTATTGAATTTTAACTAATTTGATTCAATCCGAATAGAACAATAAGGACGATAAAGATCTCCTAAATAACTAATTTAATGCGATTGTATAATACCAAAACTCGAATCGAAGACGTCGTCGCTTAAATAAGAACAATTTCTGTCAATGATTTCAACTGTTATTGGTATGAAAATTGAATTTGAAATGCTAAACGAGAAAACTTATATATTTATTATTCGAATTAATATTTTTATTTTTGATGATTTAAATTGTAGATGAATTAATTTAAAAGGGTTGTTTGAAAACAGGTTATGGCTGTAAATGTATATCTATCAACAATAGGTTCAAGTTCATGTGCATTGAAAATGTGCACAAGTGATGACAAAGGAGATCTATATGAAATTTCTTCAAGAGATCACTTGTTTTGGAAGCATGTGAAATTGGTGATGAATTGAAAGGGAACTTAGCTGGATCCCATGCATGCTCTAATATTGACACTGGCAATTCTAATCCTTACAAAAGAAACATTACACTACTTCTTCATGAATCATGAAATAGACCCATGCTCAGTCTAACTTCAGTTTTTAATTAATTAAGACAAACTTGTTTGCCAATTGCTGCCCAATATTAATATTGTGATTTTCTTGCTTCCCATTTGCAAAGTAATGACCCTCAACCACCTTAATTTTGTCTCTTATGTGTATTGTAGCTGTCGCCCATGTTAAATGTGAAAATGAAAAAACATATATTCATAGTTGACTAAGAAACATTTTTTTTTTCTAAGCTTGATGCATCTAAAATCCATCAAATTTTAATTAATTCAGTTTGAATGTAAATGGATTATAAAGACAGTATAAAAATTATATACAAACAGAATCATAAAAGTAATAAAAAAATTTTAACTATATTATTATTCATATCAGAGATGTTACTTAAAAAGAACAACTCTTTTTTGGCTGATTCAACCATTATTGATAACAACAGACACATTTTTTTAAATGTCCTACAAAGTTAACAATTTAAACACAATAATAACTGCATATTTTATAAAAAATAAACATATATTAATATAAGGGGGAATATATATAAAACTCAAATTATTCAAATCCAAAATATAAATATCCGTCATAGTTCAAACATAAAAATATTTTCAAGTTAGTTTGTCTATTACCTGAAATTCTTTTCTTTTTGAATAAATTTAAATATATAAATTTCCTAATACTATATCTTAATCTATATTAAAAATAAAATTCAAAACTATTTTTAATAAAAATTAAATCTTAATTGATCAGAGGCTATAAGAAAGTAATTTAGTGATTATTTTTCTTAAAAATATTTTAAAGTGTAAGATATAATTTTTGTCATTGTTAATTTATAAAATTAATTTCCACCTAATAAAAGGAAAGAACGATCTCATATAATATAGTTAAGGGTGTGCATTCGGTCGGTTCGGTCGGTTTTAGGCCATTTTGTGACTGAACCGAATTAATCAAACCGAACAAAACCAAAACCGAACCGACCGAACAAAACCAACTTTTTTAGGATGAAAACCGAACCGACTGAATTTTTATAAATATAAATTTTTTTTATTATATTATAATATTATTTAAAAATAAAAAAAAATGAAATTTCGAAAATTTCGGTTAATCAATTTTTTGAGTGTAAAAATATAACCGAACCAAAATTCAGTTCAGTTCAAAATTTTCAAAAATATTATTTAACCAAACTGAGTCGGTTCGGTCAACTCGGAAGGGTTGCACACCCCTAAATATAGTCCATCAGTACCTTAAATTATTTGACATTCTTACTATTTTTACAGATTAGACACAAATCTTTATCTTCATGATTTGAATGAAAAATAACAAAGCAATACGTATCATTATTTTGAAAATATTTGTCTATTATATCTAAAAACAAAATTGACTAGAAAGTTTTTTTTTTCATCATCATTTAGCAGGAAAACCATGTGTTTGTTCTTCTATTTTGTGCGGTAAATAAAGATAACAAAAGTCCTCTAGTCTTAGACCTAAAATATTCAAGGATCAGAGATATAGATACTTTGGACTGAAAAGGGAGACAAAAGAACAAAGAGGAGTGTACAATTACCCATAGGCTAAATCTAAAAGACTGTAGCACAAGAGGGCATATCAGAAGATGGCTCTTGTACAAATTACAAATTAAAATAAATTCAAAAAAAAAAAAAAACCTGATCTATGGACACGAAAAACCCAACAAATTGTTAGATAAAATTACAGGGGCTGTTTTTCTTAAATAATAGTTGGTGTTTGAACTATGATATATACAGTCACGTTTACTACATAAAATTAGTGAATTTATGACAATAAAATATTGTCATAAAAATTTAAATTAATTGTTAATTTTTTGTTATTGTAGTTCTATTATTAAATTTTGAAAGAAAATGATTAGTTTTGCAGAACTATGCTGTCGCGACCTCGCGAAATGATAAAAATATTCACCATTTCAATTAATAGAGCCCTTGTATATGAAGTAAAAATAAAAATTATCATATTGTTGATCGTGATGTCGTGACTGATACATGTATTTTTATAGTAGTGGAATGTATCATTGGTACCCGCTACTCGTATCAATGTATCTCTGAATACTGACACTCAGGAAAAAAAAAAAAAAAAACGTTGTGGTAGTGGAACGACTGAAAGGGCAAAGGGACGGTGCTTCTCTCTTTCTATTTGCTCTCCAAGTCCAACCTCTAAGGCAAAGCCAAAGTACTTTCAATTGTTTTTTGGCAAAGAGGACACCAACCCTACAACCTCTTTTCTCACTATAATTTGATTGATTGACTAGCTAAGCTATGCTCTATATGATCATGTGAAATATATTGCAAACTTTTTTGATTTGAAAAAAGTCTAATAATATATTGCAAGTTGAAGAACATAAAAAGAAGCTAGCTTTTTATTATTCTTTTCTCTTTCACGTGTCTGGCCTTTTCATGATTTCGATCCTCTCTTCATTTTCCTCAACTTCCCAAGCTCTTATATATTGAGCCTTTTCTCTTTTTATCATTTTGTAGTATTAATCTTTCATTAATGTATCGGATAAAATATATTTAAATTTGTACGTTAAATTAATTATTAAAATTTTTTATCATTATTATAATTTTATTTAGATCAAACTAAATTAGTTTGAGTTTATTTATTAAGATCTTAATAATGGTAGTTCAAACCAAACTATACTTGAGCTTGAATATTTTTAGTCCTTACATCTTTAACAGATGAGAGAAATTAAGTAAATTGTATATAGTTCCTCTCTCATCATTATGAATTTAACACTATATTCAAATATTTTTGAATAAATTGATAAATTGAGAATGAAATTAATACGAAACATTAGACCCGAACAATCTGATATAACGCTAACGGTACAACTTGAATTTTTCAAATGAAATAATATTTGACATTATTTGAAAAATTTTTATAATTGAAAGGTAAGAATAATTTGCTACAAATTTTATTAACTAAACATTTTATCATCACCGATATATATACATATTAATTTCTCGATTGTCCGTCTTGATACAAGATTAATCACTCACTCCACTCCACTAGTTGTTTTTCTTTTCTATGACAACAGAAATTAGACTTTATATCTCAAGATAACTTTAAAAAAAATTATCACTTAACTACTTTTCTACTTGTTTTTTTCTTTTCCTTTTCTAAAAGGACCATGAGGGCAATTTATTTTTAAACTATCCTGTTGCGTGCCACCTCAGAAAGAAGAGAGCAGTAGTCTAGGATCTGCTTAATTACCGTGATATCATGACTCATGACCCATGAGGCACAAGAAAAACGTACACGTAACACGGCTATTCACCAACTAGGCTATGGCTAGAGAACCGCCCATGGCCTCCTCAAACTGTGACAAAGTCTTAGTAAAAGAAGAATAACCATCACCAGAATCATCTTAAATAACGTATTTTGAATGAAAACTACATTATATATTAAATTATTAGATTAATTATTAAAATATTTTTACCTTTTTATGATTTTATTTAAATCGAAGTAAAATAATTAAATATATATATATATATATATATAAGCACGCTGCACCCTAGTTTTTCCTTCACCGTATTGCATGATGAGCTTGTTCCTATATAAACTATAATGATTAGTTATTAATATAGTTAATTTTTTAAATGGTTTTATAGGTTTTTTTTGAATATTATCATTATATTAAGAATTTAGAAGGAAGATCAGGGAAGTGTGAAATTGAACTCATAATATGTATTAATGTTTTGACCGCGTAATAGACCAGTAATTATTCTTATAAATCACTACAAGGCTCCACAAACTTATACATGAAAAGAAAACATCTCAGATTAGTGTGAAGAATAGAATTTAAACCCGAGCAGTCTTTTCCTTAATAGCTAGCAATGTTAATACTTTTTACCACTTGATATTTGATCTAGCTAGCTATGGCTTGTAACAAAGTAAAATCTGCATGGAAACTTTATCTAGGACGTGACAAATCACGCACTTATAGAGAGGAGGGTGGCGGATCCTTTTTTTTTTTTTTGGACAGTGCGGATCCTTTTTTTTTTTTTTTTTGTGTATACAGATATAATTACATAAATAAATATATATCCTTCATATAGCCTGCTCGATCGATATCTCTGTTTGTGAATCACCCTCTAGTACAGAGTACCACACCGTCAGTGTCAATCCACGAGAACTTGCAGCCTAGACAAGTTGGCTGTTTTATGTCAATTTTTTTGGGTAATTTTCACTCGTGATAGTCAATTTTTAGGGAAAGGTGACGATAGAATAATATAACTTTTTTTTTTATATTCACTTAAAATAGTATAATTTTTTTAATTATTAATAAAATGTTTGAATTTAATTTTCGATTAGAGTCTATGTTAGGTTTTTGACTTAAATTTTGAGGAATTCAAATTGAATTTGGATTAAGAAAACTAATTCTTAGGAACTGTCTAAAAAGGGACACGGCCATGTCATGTCGGATTCTACTGTTTTGTCTAGTAAAGAGTACGGCCCAAAGTATGGGCATGCTTAGACCGTGTCGGAGAAAAATTAATTTAGGAATGATTCTAAAACTTCCCAAACAAATATTATTGGGGCCAAAGTTTTAGAGGTCTACAAATACAAGGTTTTTTTTCAAGATTACAAGGAGTGACACAATACAAGACAACTTGGAATTTGCAAGTTTGAGTGATGGAAGTCAAGAAGCCAATGACACAAGACAACTTGAGATTTGAAGGTTTGAGTGGGAATTATATTTTGATGTGAGAATAACATCAAAGGGTTTGGGTGTGGTAATAACATCCAAGGGGGCTTGGGGCTTTTGAATCTTGTATTTGTTTCCTAGGGTTTTAGAGGGGTGTTTTTTTCTAAGGTTTCTAGAAGGGTGATTTATCTCTATGGTTTATAGAGAGCTTCTCTAGGGTTTCTAGAGGGGTGGAGAGAAGTGTAAATTCTTCCTGATTTATATGAGAGGGTAAGACAAACTGTAGGTTTGGGTTTAATCAACTCAAGGGAGTAACAATTTGTTGTATTGGTGTTTTTTTCTCATAAAGTAAAGAATTGGTATCTCTTCGTGGATGTAGGCAGTTAAAGCCGAACCACGTAAAATTCTTGTGTGCTTTTATTTTTCTGATTTTGGTTTTTATCTTGACATATTTATTGATTGATTTAAATTGGTTGGATCTTTTCCCAACAGTCGAGTACGCGACACTTAATGTGACATTTTTCACAGCAAGCGATATTGATGCGTTAAACATATAAAATATCACGTCATATAATTGTGACATGTGGTGTCATGTCATATGTGAGGCAAAAAAATGGACACTGACATAGCGCCACATGTCACACTTCTCTAACACGACATTTTGCATGCATAATACATTAGCATAATAGGATTTTTATTGAAAGTGAGATACCATAATGGGACCTTCACTAAAGGTTGGGACCATGAATGAAATTTTCTGAATTTTTTTATAATTATACTTATTTGTATAATTAGATTTTATTTTTTGATGATAAAATTTTGAACTTTATAGTTTTTAAATTAAGATTTGTGTGTTTTATTTTTATCTCGGTTTTAGTTCATGATTTAAATTAATATTCAATTTAATAAAAATATGTTCAAATTTATTATATATTGAAATTCATATAAACTAGTCAAAATTTAGCTCAGTAAGCTGACTCAAATAGTAGTTTAATACACCAATATTTCAATATGAAATACATTTTATATATTTTTTGACTTATAATAAGTATAAAATCTTTATTTGAGTTTATTAGTTAGAATAAAATTATAATTTTAATTGAATATTTTGCAAATTCTAAAATAAAAATATTTAATTTTTAATTTTTGATAAATTATTTTAATTTATAATTTATATTTTGTAAATCAAATTAAATTTGATTAATCTCACAACATTAAACTCCGCTTAAGTTTGTACTAATAGTAAATAGCTATTTACAAGTTAGTCAAAATTAAATTTCACTTGACTCAGTTACACCATTGTTATTTATGTGTACATAAGGTCCAAAATTATCTATAGGTTGATACTTTGGAAACCAAGGACTATAAAGTTGTGCATTATTCTCTAATGTACTCTAGTTAGCCCATTGGACATTGATGTCGCCTCACCACTGCTACGTCATCATTGCTACCGTTGCCGTTGCTAAAGAAAAAAACACAAATTTTAACTTAAAAACTATAAAGTTTAAATCTTTATCATCAAAAAATAAAATTCAATTACACAAACAAACATCAACTACAAAAAAAATCAGAAATTTTCGCTTATAGTACCCAATTTTTAGTGAATGTTCCAATAACAATATTTCACCTTTAGTAAAGGTCCTGTTATACTGATATGCCAAACATGCAAAAACCATGTCATAGAAGATGACATGACATTTTACATATATGATACATCAACATCGCTTGCCATGTTAGATGTTATGTGGCGTGCGTATTTAGCTTTAGTTGAAAATTGAATTCAAACACTTTATTAATAATTAAGAACAAGATCTTATTATTTTAAGTGATAAAAAACAGGTGAAATATCATAATGGAATTTTCGCTCAAGGTTGAATTTTATGAGTAAAATTTACCACAATCTTTTCCATAAATTAGGCACCTCCATTTTCATACTTTCTTGCCAATCTATGACCACTCAGCAGCCATCACCATGTGAGCCACCTCTATAACCCTAATCATCTTCGGTACTACTTTGTTATAACATCATGAATAACTTAATTTCTAACACATAGATTATTATAATTCAATTATCTCGTTATAATACAGAAGCTGCTCTAGTCATTTCTTTTGTGTATTTTTCTCATTGCACTGCGGCCTTTTTTGTTTTTAGGTACTCTAGTTTTAAGCCTAACACATTTTACAGGAGTATTATGCGTATGGGGCACGATTTGTGCTCCTAAGTCTCTCACTAATTTATAGTATTCAGCTCCTTAAAATAGGTGTTGAATGAGAGTTTTACCTGATGTAAATTTCGGAATAGACAGAGCTTTTGTAACTATCAAATACCGAAAATATACGAACATCAAATGAAAAAAAAAAACTATAATTTTTAAATTTTTTTTAAATAATTAGAAATGCTTTTATTATTTCAATAAAAAAAGCTACAACATAGGTCATTTCTTTAAAATATTGTAATGAATACCCATTTACATTTTTGTTGTAGTTCTATGGGAATTCAGAAACTATAAATTAAACAACACATCCATCGCATTTTTCTTTGAATAAAGTTATGCTTAGGACAAATTAATAATTAGAGCGATACGGAATTGGTATGGTATCTTAAGTATTATACTTGAACACGACAAGGAATATGCACAAGCATCCAAAACCTTACCTTACAACAACGAAGGACATGTTTCTACTCTTGTGAGTTGAAATCGAACTAAAAATTCGTACGTCTTGTTGTTAAAGATAGGAAGAAAACAAGTCTAATTATTATTCACACACGTACGTTTGGTTGTAATGTAGTTGATTCTTTAAAAAAGTTAGCAGCAGAGATGGACAAAAACGAGAGAAGCAAGTCCACTGTTGTTGTTTGCATATTGCACTTTATTTATTACTATGATGATACCTTCCCTTTCATGCACGCATGAATGAATATAATTGCAATAATAATCAAAAGATTACACTCATAATTTTCTTTTGAAAGCATATAATTATAATTTCATATTAAATTATTTATTATTATTATGAACCAAGTGTTTTACACTTAATCGATAAGATAAAATGTAATTTATATGTTTTTTTTTTTTTTTTTTGGTGGTGGATGATGGTGGTGGTGGTGGTGTTGGTGGGGCAATGGGTGCTGATGGTGGTGGTTTTGGACCACGTGATCTTGTGGGCTGGCTTCGATCCCCATGAAGATTTTGAGTATCTTTGCTTATAGCTCTCTCCCCACAACGTCCCCACCCATGTTTTTCTGCACGAGGGGCCTTTCTTTCGATAGTAGTGTTCATCATGAAGAAGCATACTACATTTAACCAACAAAAAAATATATATAAGAAACAAAGGGTATTATTATTATTATTATTAGCTATATCAACTTTTGACAAATTTACTATAAAAATCTCTATGTTCAGACCATATTCTTGATTTCAATATTATTAAGTTGATGAGATCTTATGAATATTTAGTATCATGATGAATGCATAAAAAAGTGTCATGGAAAGAATAATAAAAACACTAATGAAATGCTTCTTTTAAAGTCTTTTATATATTTAATTTTTGATGTGTTAACCAAAGGCACAGCAAGTAAAAACATTGGTTAAACAACATTATAGCATTGTATTAATATTCAAAGACTATATATATATTCACATTGTCACCACGAAGGAACCCTTGAACTTCCTAAATCAACAACATCATAGCTAGCTATCTAGGCATTATCATATTTTTTAGTCATATATATAATATATATATGGTCGGACGTATTTAAATTAATTATATATATATATATATATGCACATCAATATTGATATTGTAAGAGCCGTCGTTCGTGAAAGTTTCAGTGGTTATTGACTATATATAGAGAGAGAGAGAGAAAATATAAATTCGTCAAGAAAATTCAATTAAAACATGAACTACGTTAGGTTAAGGAATTGCGTATGTTATGACTATTTTTTGCTCTTTGAATTCTATGGCTGGTTCTCTCTCTCTCTCTCTGCCTGTCTCTATTAATTGGTAGGTATAAATTAAGACCTAACTAACACTGTTTTGGCATGTGGGGAAGGCATGCATGCTTAGTTGTTTTCATGAAGTTTCTTGATGTTATTGGACATGAAGTTTATATATATATTATGTGAAAGGAAGAATGTGTAGCTTTGTAATTTTCTGGCTACTGAATTATTCAACTAATTTAATTATGTATTGGTCTTTATAGCTTCATTAGGGTCCAGCTTAGAGCTATTATAGATTAAATATCAAGCATGATACATAAGAATGATAAAGATTGCATAATAATTATCTTGTTGGTTTTCATTTGGAATTAGTGAAATTAAAGATTTCATATCGTACCCTCCTGGTGCAGGGTTGCTATCTCGTCATACCATAGGATCTTTAGGTCAAAGATTACTCTTTGAATGGTCTAATTTTAACATATTAATTTCATGCCAACTTATTATAATTATTTTTTTATTTAAATAGTCGATATTCAAAATTCACTGAATTTTATTTTATTTTACTGAATTTTATCACACGGACGGCAAAAATTCATAAAAATTAATTTTATGTGACTGCATACACTACAACTCAAACCTAAAAATATTATTTAAGCAAGAATTCCCCTCACCAACTAATTCCAACAATTGTTTTTTTCGTCAGGACCATGAAATATATATGCATTTATTATATATGTTTCAGGATATAACATATATACTAGAAAACAAATGTATCGACAACATATGATATGATCAACATGTAATTTAATTATGATATGGTTTTCATTCTCTGACTAATAAAATTATTCATGTGTGTGGTGCAAGAATTTTACACAAATTGATTGGCAGCCAAGTAGTATTTAATTCAATCCGTCCATTATTTTCTCTCGTGTGCATGGCATGATCTTGTTTATATGCACACATATATATTTTTTAAAGAAAGCAAGTTGCCTAATAAGAATTTTGATTTGAAACATTATCTTAATTAAGCTTAGTCATTAATTATTTAATATAGTTTTAATATGGTTCCTTTCTTTTTTGGGCAGATCTTAATTAAAAGTTTGGATTAATTAGGCTAGCTGTAGCTAATTAAGTGCGATGTGATCAAGAATATTATATAAAACAAAAATTAAAATTTTACTAAAGTACTAATGAAAAGCCATAAAACATCCTAATTACCCTATTGTCTATTGAAATTAATTGAAAGTTAAGTGAGACAACATAGGCCACCAGGCAATTATGGTTTCTAATTTGTTCTTTTGACTTTAAGCAATGACATGTACCCTTTGATATGAACAAACCAAATCTTTGGAAGGCGAAAGTTTCAAGTTCATGTTTTCAAGTAAATTTCCCTTTTACCGTATTTTAAATTTACTGAACTCTAATTAGTCAATTTTAATCCGGATAAAATTATAAAGGTGACAAAAATATTTTAACAACTAATTCAACGTTTTTTACATACATAACCATTCAAATTCAAAATATCACTTAAACGAGAACAACTTCCTAATAGCTGATTCCAACAGTTATTGATTTTAAGTAAAGATTTTTCTATATTCATATTACATCATTTACTAATATTTATAAGACTTTTATATAAAATTTATAAATTTAGTTATTGATCATCATAAAGTAGTATTTTTTTCAAAATTAAAAAAAAATTAAATTTAAAATGTTACAAATATTTATTATTGATTTTATAATTAAATATAATGTATAAGTGAGTGATTTCTATAATTATTTATAATTAAATTCACATCCATGAATGATGAAAAGATTAACAAATAAACCAAACAAAAAAAACCTCATATATGTCCAAGAATTTAAATTCTTTGATTGATAAGAATTATTCCAAAACCTGAAAGAAAATCTTAAAGATCCTTTTGATGATTACCTAATCTTGACTACCATCAAATCATCCTATATGTATCGGGGAAGAGATCGGAGGTACACATGATTAAAATATCTTTACATTGTACATATATATCATGTATATACATAAACAGGACCAAACTTGACCATATCTTGACCATAAGATTGCGTAACGGACGGTCCATATCAAACTGCTGTTGGCCGTGGGAGGAGGGGCAAAATTAGACCCACAAGAACGAAACAAAGCTGTGGGTGGGTTGGAATCATCATCATCATCATCATCATCCTCATCATCATCATTAATACATAACCCAACAAAACACCTAATTTTAATTTTTTTAGTCACTAAAACTCCTATTATTATAGAGTTCCCATCGAATTAATTCATAAAGAAATAAAATTATATATCTCAATATTTATTTTTTATATGTATAAAAGACTTAAATTCAAATTTTATTTAAAAAATTCAAATTTATTTATCACTTTTTTTTAAATAATAACTTTATTAAAAATCAAGAGTCTGTTAAAAGAAAGTCTTCTAACAGAAGGAAGTATAAAAGAAAAAAGACTAGTAAAAGACATCGAAACTCGCATAAAATAATTTATTTACCACTTGAAACAATAGATACGATAAACACCTAATTCTAATTTTGATTTTTCATTTTCATTTGCCATGGCAAGTGAGTTGCTCATGAAAATGAATCTAGTCCTGTGTCCTAGCATATCTTTGACAAACTTCCAAAACGGTATCGTTTACTTGAAATACTCCAAAAAGATTTCTTCTGTGCCAGCTCAGGATTTTCATCTCATTTTCATGCAAAAAAAAAAAAAAAAAAAAAAAAATTTTTCTCTCTTCCTCTCTCTCATTTTCCCCCTATAAATATGATACCTTCTGGCCTCTCTCGTTCATCTCCGGCCACCGCCACCACTTCTTCTCCTTCTCCTCCTCTCCTTCCCCTGTTTCTTACTTGATCAAGAAAGCAACAGGAGTTAAACACAAGAAACAGAGAAAAGAAATGGCAGCGAATTATACATTTCCAACTTATTTTATTGTCATATTATTTATAACCCGTTTGATGTCCACAGTAGGCCAAACCAAGCCATGGACAAATTTGCTAGCACCAATGCCACCAAAGCTCCTAACCCTTGATTTTGCACAAAGAATCCACACTGACCCTTCTGCTATTGATTCAGCCTCCACAGATTATGGCAACCTTGTCCGTAAAAAACCGGCCGCAGTTCTTTATCCATCTTCTGCACAAGACATAGTTACTCTTATAAACTTTGCCTACAATTATTCTGCTCCTCTAACTATATCTGCTAGAGGTCGCAGCCATTCTATTAATGGACAGGCTATGGCTCCTAATGGAGTAGTCGTTGATATGATGCGTTTAAGAAGCAATAAAGAGAAAACCGATGGAGGAGTTGTAATCTCTAAAAACCCTTTATTGGGTTTTTATGCTGATGTTGGAGGTGAACAACTATGGGTTGATGTGTTACATGCTACCATGGAACATGGTCTTGCACCAGTTTCATGGACTGATTACTTGTATCTCACTGTTGGAGGAACACTATCAAATGCTGGAATTAGTGGACAAAGTTTCCGATATGGTCCTCAGATCAGCAACGTCTATGAAATGGATGTAGTTACAGGTATTTAAGTGTTATAATTAACTAGTGCGTCTGTGTTTTTTTTATTCACAATTTTTCAGGAATATTAGAGAATAAAGAATATACAAGGTTGTGGTGGTGACGGTGGTGGCTGTGGTGGTGGTAGTTGTGAAGCATTAAGTATTACAGTCATTTTCATGGCATTTATTAATGTTTTAGAAACATGCTCATTTTGGTCCCGCCGTGTGAAAATGTCTCTTGTGCTAAGTTTCTGTTTCTATATGCAATATATATATATATTTCATGGATATTTTTTTTTTCTTTCGGGGTTTGTATTCCATGCATGGACTTAAATTTTGAAGACAATGAAATCACTATGTGATTTAGTTTATTTATGGTCATTAATATTAGTACCTAATTATTGCATCATTAATTTGGCAAATTGGTCCAATCTGTTTTGTTTTGTATTTTTCGCTATAGTAGCATTTTTTTTCCCTTTTGCATGCAGTTATTTTAGGGTTAACTGATGGGATTTAACGTTTTTATTTTTAACCAGGAAAAGGCGAGATTGTAACTTGCTCTGGACAGAAGAATTCTGACCTATTTTATGCTGTTCTTGGAGGCCTAGGCCAGTTTGGAATTATAACCAGAGCAAGAATTGCTTTAGACCCAGTACCAAAGAAGGTATATACGTTATTGTATATGTCAGTGTAATTTCTACTTGCTATTTGCAAACATCACATACATGGAAAATTCTTGATCAATCATACACATATATAAAAGGCCATCCTTATACCTTTTTCTTTTCGTGGGGTTTTTTTTAGGTTAAATGGGTGCGGATGATGTACAGTGATTTTTCAGAATTCACCAAAGACCAAGAACATTTAATCTCAATCAATGGAAGGAAACAAAGTAATGCACTGGATTATGTGGAAGGTTCACTTCTTATGGACCAGGGTCCTCCAAATAATTGGAGATCTTCTTTTTTCCCTTCTTCTGAGATCCCCAGAATAATGTCCCTAGTAAACCAACATGGCATCATCTACTGTCTAGAAGCAGCCAAATACTATGATGATGCCACCCAACATTCTGTGGCTAAGGTACATAGCCTATATATATATATTTTTATATTCACATACATATATACGTATAATATAATACCTGACACCTAGCTAGCTACACCTTTTTTTTTTTATATATATATATATATATACACAATTAATAATCATTCTTGACAATAAAAATAATTATCAAATGCATTAACTATAGGAACTTGAGCTAATGTTCAAAGGGCTGAGCTTCAAGGATGGATTTAAGTACGAGAAAGATGTGTCTTATGTTGACTTTTTGGATAGAGTAAGAAGTGGAGAGCAAAAACTTCAATCACAAGGGCTTTGGGACGTTCCTCATCCATGGCTAAATCTTTTCTTGCCAAAATCTAGCATTTCTCACTTCAACTCTGGTGTTTTCCGGGACATTGTACTTAAACGAAACATTACTACAGGACCTGTCCTTGTTTACCCCATGAATCGAAACAAGTAAGTGTATTATAATTATTAATTAATTTCTTGTTTCATAACATACATACATACATAAAATCTAAGTAAAATAAAAAAAAATAAAAATGGGCAGATGGGACGATCGTACTTCTGCAGTTATACCAGATGAAGAAGTTTTCTACACTATAGGATTCTTGCATTCAAGTGGGTTTGATGACTGGCAGACATATGATGCTCAGAACAAAGATTTGTTAAAGTACTGTGATGAAGCTGGCATTAAAGTTAAGCACTATTTTCCCCATTACACTACTAGAGAAGAATGGATCAACCATTTCGGACCCAAATGGAAAACTTTTCGAGAGAACAAAGAGAAATTTGATCCAAAAATGATGCTATCTCCAGGCCAGAGAATTTTCAACTGATCATCAGTCGTTATATTAATTTTTCAATGGATTTTTTTTTTTTGGGTTTTTTTTTTCCTCCAGTTATTTCAGGTAATTAATGTTAGTACGTACTAAGTGACAAGAGAGCATCCAACTGTTACTAGAAGTTGACAGGAATTACTATGGTACTGCTGGAGGAATCTCCAAATTAGAACCTTCCTTTAAACCTATTTTGTTGATCTCTTTTTTCTTCACTGATTTTTTTTTTTTGGATCAATTTGTCTTCACTGATTTAGTGCCTTTGTATATATGTAATCAAAAGTGGAGAAGATTGAAAGAGATTAAATTTGTTGCATTGTTTAGATTAATTCGTCCAACTTCTTTTAATTACTTCAATATTCCAACCAAATTAATGCTTAAAGAAATTTCATCCAAAACATTTTTCTAATCTAATGTTTAAACTTAAATTAAGACTTTTTTTTTGGATGCGATTTGATTATGAATTTAGATTCAAATTAAATTTCTCATTTGAAAATTATGTGAATTTATGTTAGTAAGAGTTTGAAATAACCTCTAAGTATATATTGTTTGAAATTTAAAATTTCATGAAAAAAATTAATATTTCAAATTCAAAATCTCAAATGACATAGTTACATAATAGTATGCTGCCAGAGAGTCTTGATATAGTAGCCAAAGGGTTACTAATACTAATGACATATGAGGACTTAAATTGGAGTCCCTATATCCCCTTTTCTGTCTCAATGGTGTTAGGTTGCATTGTATTAAAAAAAACAATAGTATGCTTAAATTCCACTCAAATATAATTATATATATGCTTTGTTAGTATTACAATATTTATTTATAATAAAGAAAGAATTGACACATCAATTATTCTAATTGTTGGAGCACAACAAGAGATGTGTGAAAGTGAAAAACACACATATATAATTGAAAGCACCAAAAAGAAGAATAAAAAGGCATTGCATTGCGATATGCAATTATGAATAAAAAGATGTGTGTTGTATGTTCATTTTAGTTCATTGCACGAAAACAGAACCTCCTTTTTTCTTTTAATCTATATCCTATATCATAAGCCGCACTATTAATTAAAACCAAAAGAAGTGAAAACTATAGGAACAGTATAATAACACCATCCCCACATGTGGGGAGAAAGAGGAGCATTGTTAGCTGCAAAGTGAACATTAACCTAATATACATGCTAAATGATGAGGTTGATATATGTATATATATATTAGCGAGAATTTGGGTTGCTTTGCGGCCTGAAGATGAAGATGGGGCCATAGAGAAATTGATAAGGCGTAGGGAATGTTGGCAACTTTATTTGCAGCTTGCAGGCAACCAGGAGACATCAAAAGTAGCCGCCCTTCCCTATCATTTTTGACCTTTTTTTTTATTATCATGCAATGCTACTAACTATTTCTTCTACTTTTGTTAGCCACCGAGTTCCTAGATTACTACTAGCTATAGCTTACGACTTTTAGGCGAAAGGTGAAAAAAAAAAAAAAAAAGGATTACAAGAACGTGTGGTAATCGATCTATTGAAATTCTGCATGTGTGTTGGTGATGGGTTAACTGAAACACCCTTTTCACTCCTTTGCCCGCTTTGTGCTCTTATGCCTAACATTCTCAATCAAAGTTCCTTTCCTTTTCAAAAACAAGAAAAGTTGTATTGGCATTTTAGAGAGAGGATTATTGTTTGCCAGTCAGAAGATGACCATTAGCAAGTAGCAAGTGGTGAAGTTGGGATGTGAGCATTATTTGATTCAAGTCAACTTGTTTCCTTTTGTAATTTTTTTTTTTTCATTTTGTGTCTCCCTTATCCACAATTATATAAACTTTTACTATTTCAGAATTTGAGTCCGATGAACTGTAAATTTCTCGGGACACTGGTAGTTTATATATAAGACTTGAATTGCAATTATTTTTGTATCTATTGTTTTTAAGTAGGTTTCCTTTGAAATAACACACTACTAGCTACCACTAAGCCAAAATTCATCAAACTTTAACCTTCAAAATTTTTTTATTTGGTTCAAGTGAATCAACTGAGGCAAGAAAACCATTACCTCCCCAAGTACCAATCCAATATATTGCATGGGCCTGCTCAGCGCTAGAATAAGAAATAGGCCTTTCGATTGGTCTAATTATGGGCCTCTTGCCAATTATTTGTAAGAGCATTATGTTCATTTCTTACATTTGGGCCTCATTGTTTGCGATATGAGTGCCTGGTTTTTCAAAAGCCGAACACACTGTTGCTGTTACTGGTAGGGAGTAGCCATGGATGTGGCACTCTCGCTTTCTACTTCTTCTTGTTGTCCGCTTTTCTTGCAAAGCCAACATCATTCCCCATTTAAAGCTTTCAAATTTGAAACAAATTGTTGTTACCGTCGCTCAATTCAAGTTAGTGCGGCCAATACTAAGAGAAAGCCAAGGCCCAGCTTTTTTGAACAAATTCGTGATAAATGGTCCGTTAAAGTCCCTCCAGCAAGAGATAAATTTCCATGGCAAGAACCAAAAAAGCAGCAGCAGCAGCAGCAAGTACAGGAGGAAAAGGCAAAGGAAGAAACAGAAAGGTGTGAAGTTTCTGGTGTGGTTTTATCTAAGGCTGAAATTGATGCGAACCTATCTGCAAGTGATGATGATTCATTGAGCATTACTTTACCAAATTGTTCAATTACAGCTCCTTGGATGCATGGAACTATACCCGAAAGAACCCATTTCTATTCTCAGCCTAAAATTGGAGGAAATGTTGAACAAAATGATGCATACACTATTGTTGATGAAGTCGCAGGCTTGGAAAAGGAAGTTTCTCACAACGAAAAATTTTTGGAAGAGGATGATGTGTTACATGATGATGTTTCAGAAAGGTTAGTTAATGATGTATTACATGATCATGTTTCAGTAAGGTTAGTTAATGATGCGTTACATGAAGATGTTTCAGAAAGGTCAGTCAATGATGTGTTACACGATGATGTTTCTGAAAGGTTAGTCAATGATGTGCTACATGATGATGTTTCAGAAAGATTAGTAAAGGAAATTAACGACGATGGTACGTTTGAGGACGCTAAAGCTGAAGTCGGTGGTGTTTCGGTTGAGTTAATTAGGGACAAGGAAGAAACGAGAGCCGAGTACCCCAAAGATTCAATTTTTATAGACGAGAAACCTTCTGGGGGCAATGGAGAATATGAGAAAGTTCAGGTTGATAATCTTCGTAATAGCATATCAGATGAATTGCCCTGGGAGAGAGGGAGAAAAGTGGATTCTGTGGAAGGCGATGGGAGGAGGAAGAGGAGCAATACAGAGTTGGCTGAGAGACTGTTGCCTGAACATGAGTTGAAGAAGCTGAGGAATGTTGCCTTGAGGATGTATGAAAGGATAAAAGTAGGGGCTGCAGGCGTTACTCAGGATTTGGTGGATGCCATTCATGAGAAGTGGAGGGTGGATGAGGTGGTGAAGTTGAAGTTTGAAGGGCCTCATTCATGTAACATGAGAAGGACACATGAAATGTTGGAGGTCAGTATTTGTGGTGCATTGTTACATTTAACTGTTTTTCCTCATTGCTACTTATATATATAAGGCCATGCCTATGACTTTGTAGCTTAAACAAAATTGGGTGATATGCTTGTTGTTGCTAAAATTTAGCACATGAACCATTTTTAGATGGAAATGAAGCATGGTTTTGCATGACTCGTGTTTGTTATTATGTATATGCAGAATTTTTGTTCAATGTTAGGTTGGTAGTTGCAGCAGAGTCTGATAGCATCTTATACTAATTAAATATTTTGCTTTGTCAGAGTAGAACTGGAGGTTTGGTCATATGGAGATCAGGGAGTTCAGTGGTGTTGTATAGAGGAATTTCCTACAAATTACAATGTATACAATCATTTTCCAAGAAAAATGAGGCTGTGCAGGATATTTTGCCACATCCAAAAGAAGTAACGAGTAATGCTACACATAGTGTAGGAGTTGGGACTGTAGAATCATATATTCCTGATCGTGCAAAGTATTTGAAGGATTTGTCTCAAGAAGAACTCACAGACTTCAGCGAACTCAACCAGTTCTTGGATGAATTGGGTCCTAGGTTTAAAGACTGGTCTGGCCGTGAGCCATTGCCTGTTGATGCAGATTTGCTTCCTGCGGTGGATCCTGAATATAAACCTCCATTTAGACTTCTTCCTTATGGGGTAAGACATTGTTTGAAAAACAAGGAGATGACACTTTTCCGGAAAATTGCAAGAACAGTGCCTCCTCATTTTGCCCTAGGTATGCTGTATCCAGTCTGATTTTGTTTATATTCATGGAAGAACGTTTTGTGAAAGATTTCATATTATTTTGGTAGGAAGGAATAGACAACTGCAAGGTCTGGCAAAAGCTATGGTGAAGCTATGGGAAAGAAGTGCTATTGCAAAGATAGCCATAAAACGGGGTGTGCAGAATACACGTAATGAGAGAATGGCAGAAGAGCTCAAGGTGAGACATAAATGAACAGTAACAGTAGGGCTTTGTGAATGCAAAGCATGTTTCTTTCTCTCTCTCTCTCTCTATTTTTTTTTTTGAACCATGCTTGAGAATATAAAATGGAATTTAACATAAGGCAATCAATGTGTTTTTTGGCTTGTAACACTTTGATGCAAAGTCATTAAAAAATGTTATTGATACTACTATCATATAGAGCTATGGGCATTCCTTTCCATCTCAAGTTCCTCAAGGAGATTTCCAGCTATTTATGCCAATTTGAGAAGCTTGTCACCATTTTATCACAATGAGACAGCCTTGGCAATTTCATATATTAAGCATGGCACAAAACTTCGTATTGTCTTTCCAGTTTGAATGGAACATTGGCTTTTAAATTGAATTATTTTACGCATAACTATTCAAGCTTTAGATGCAGATTATCCTTTTCCTCTTTTTTAAATGCATAAAGTTAGAACTGAACATCTGAATGCAAATATCACAGTTCGTGATAAGGTATTTTCCTGAGAAGTTCATGAATGGATTTTCTTGTAGAGACCTGCAAAGTTGTTGCTTTTTGCTTTTTTATTTCCCTCAGATAGAGTTATTATAAAAAAACAAATGGCTTCTTATTCTGATTGAATTTTCTGACGTTCAAGATATGTTTGAACTCTTTCCAACAACAGTCTTAAATTCATTTTGTTCTGTCAGAGTTTGCAGCCAATGACCTTTCTGTTACCTTTCTCCCCTTGATAATAACACTTTAATTTTCTGCATGCAGGTATTAACAGGAGGAGTACTGCTTTCTAGAAACACGGAGTACATTGTATTTTACAGGGGGAATGACTTCTTGCCGCCTGCTATTATGGAGACACTGAAAGAGAGGAAGAAATTAACTTATCTTAAACTAGATGAAGAAGAACATGCCCGGCAGATGGCCTCAGCATCTGTTGAGTCAAATGCCGTAATCTGTAGAGCCCCATTGGTTGCTGGAACTCTTGCTGAAACTGTGGCAGCAACCTCTCACTGGAGGGACCAACAAGGTGGTCAAGCTGTAGACCATATGCTGAGAGAAGCAGCTTTAGCTAAATGTGCTTCATTCGTCAAGCATCTTGAGCATAAACTCTCTCTTGTAAGTTACCAATATGCTATATGGATGTGGTGCAAATATTCTTAGACACATATTTCTGTAGCTTTATAGTTTCTGGCCAATCATTTTGTCTTAGGCAAAAGGAAAACTCAAAAAGGCTGAGAAAGCTTTAGGGAAGCTACATGAACATCTGGATCCATCAGATCCCCCAACTGATTTGGAAACTTTAAGTGATGAGGAAAGATTTCTGTTTCGCAAGATTGGTCTGAGCATGAAGCCCTACTTATTCCTAGGTAAGAGTAACCGATTTGATTCTGGAATTAATGATTTTAAGGGAAGTAATTGAACATGCTTCTGATTTCTGTTCCAGGAAGGAGAGGGGTCTATGATGGTACCATAGAAAACATGCATTTGCATTGGAAATATCGTGAATTGGTAAAGATTATTGTGAAAAGAAAAAGTTTTGCACAAGTCAAGCACATTGCTATTTCGTTGGAGGCTGAGAGTGGTGGAGTATTAGTGTCTGTAGAAAGAACAACCAAAGGCTATGTGATCATTGTCTATCGTGGGAAGAATTATCTACGTCCACAGGTAATGAGGCCCAAAAATTTATTGACAAGGCGACAGGCATTATCCAGGTCAATCGAACTTCAAAGACGTGAGGTAAAACTGCAATAGTTTGTCTTCATGCTTTTATTAATTTATTTTGCAAAATGATATGCTTAATCTCTGTTGCTATCTGTTTAATTCTTTTCCAGGCACTGAAGCATCATATCTCAGATTTGCAGGAGAGAATTGAGTTTCTGAAGTTGGAACTGGTATGGTACTTTTTTTCTCCATTAGATTGATGATACGCTGGTATCTAAGAGAGAAATTTGTTATTTTTTTTTTTTTATTAATTTCAGGAAGAAATGAAATCTGGTAAGAAGATTGATTTCGATAAAATGAGCACAATGTTGAATGACTCTTCTATTTCTGGCAGTGATGTTGAAGAGGTAAATGAATGCCCAAATTCTAGCTTTTAAAATACGTTTGTTAGAATTGATAATTGATATATCATGCCTTCTCCTCTGGAAGTGATTTTGGTATTTGATTCTAGCAACCTTAGCATAGCTCTGAGCAGCATTCGGCAGTTTTCCTTGCTATTCATCTCCTCTGGCACCATCAGTTTCATTTATTTTTCAAGAGTTGTGATTCTTTTCTTCTTTAAGAAAAAAAGAACAAAGTTATCATCATTTTGTGAATTTCTTTTTATCATGGTGCTAGCTCTCAACATTAAATTGTGGCATAAATATGTTAAACTGTATTGTAATATGCTAAATTCGTTTTTAATTGCTATTGTTTGTCCAGGAGGGGGAAGATGGATATCTTGAAGTAAAAAACAATAGCAGTGAGAACACCTATTACTCGAAATAGAACACGCTATGCTAGAAAGAAGGCCAGCTGCTTTGAAGTTCTACATCTCGGATTTTGGGAGATACAAGTTCCAACTTGCCAATGCCAGCAACGAACATTGCACCTTCATGCTCGCAGAGGTTTACAGGACTTCAAGGGTAATCACTAGTGATCATTCAAGAGCATTTCACAATTAATATATGCTGGGGATGTCAGACCAATTGATCACTTGCTTCTCTGATTCTGTCACTGGAAGGATGACTTTCACTAGCAATTTTTTTTTCCAAGTTACAGCTGTTTCCATAAATGTATTATGCCTATAAATAGATCAATCCTGTAAAAATTCATTTGTTAATTACATTTGGTGCTTAGTTCTTCTTTCGTGCTATTATTTTACACCTGCGTCTAAACAACATAGATACCGCTACCTCACAATGCATCAGCTAGAAGTTGAAAACGCATCCTTGCATCATAAAGCTATAAAAGATTTCTCCACAGAAAATTTGCATTCCATGTAATCTCATTTTTGAAGTAAAATGGAACTGATTGCATCATGACCGGAGCAATTCTTATTACTTGATTTCTAGTATCTACCATGTGCTACAACAATACTGCTTGCCATCAATTCAACTGGTAAGTGGTAACTTCAAGCATCAGTAAATGAAAGGTAGGTTTCACCAAGCATAGGTACATGATAAATATGATAGTTATTATTATGTTGGCACAGAAGCACCTAACTAGGGTACCCTTGTCCTACTGCAAGATTTCCTTTATGAAATTCAAAACAACAGATGCTAACTCAGCCCTTGTCCTACTGCAAGATTTCCTTTATGAAATTCAAAACAACAGATGCTAACTCAGCTTGGTGTGATGTGTATGTATGATTAGCTCCTTCTATGATTTGTAATTTATGATTAGGTATGACCTTGTCAAACTCCAAAGCATCTTCCACGGGAATGATTTCATCTGCAGATCCATGGATGGTAAAGACCCTGCCATGGAGTAATAATCAGTTAATGATATAGGCAACATATGCACTTGTCATGTAAAGCAACAACAATTACAAGGACAAGAACGATTGAGACAGTCCTTAAATTTGAACAGGAAAATGAAAATGCAAGGACAGCTAAAAATGAATCTGAATTTTACTGCTCACCTGCACTCTTTATCAATCTGAAGGCAAGCTTTATGCACATCTGTATTCAGGCGATCCGTCAAACTTTCAAGTGTAACACGATAAATAACAGTTCCTACAAAAGAAAAATTATCAGACAAGACAATTATATGCAACCTTTGAGTGTCTCTGCAAAATAGAGGGAGTTTATTGACTATTTAATCTGCCTGCAAATACAAAATTGATGGCCTTGCCTCCCAATTTTCGCCCCTCTTTTTTGGGTTCATGCATATTTGGACGGAAAAGAGAATTCACCTGCTTTGTTCGTAACATCAAAATATCCGCTTTGCTTAATCTTTTCCTTGAAGTCTTTCCCAAATCGTTCCTCAATCCCTTTACTGAGATCGTAACGACCAGAAACATTGACAACCGCCTTGATATCATGATATTTTGAAGCATATAAGATCACATTGTCGCCTCCTGTATTACATTGTAAACCAAAAAAAAAATAGAACCTTCAATAAGGGAATAAGAATGATGCAACTCAAAACTATAACAGCAGACTTTTCAAACTGGACATGCTGAAATGAAATATGAGATGAACAAAACTAAAAAGCAGAAGGCAACATTCTGCAGGAAACAACATTTTTCATTAAGTTATCATCCATAAGAAGGAAAAATCAATAAACAAATGTACCAATCTAAACATAGCCATAGTATACACAATCTAGTAGGAGGCTTTGCATCAGAAAGAAAAAAAAAAGAACACATGATCACACAACAAAATTAATGCATACAATCTTCACAGATTCATCCTGACATATGTTACTTTTGGAATGATCACACAAACCTTTACTGTGCCCGAGAATCACATTTATGACACGGTTTGCCGCAGAGAAGTGTTCAATTACAGCACGTATATCATCAGCCTCTCTCCAATAGCCAGCATACGTGAATGAACCTTCACTTTCTCTGCAAAAATTAAAGAATGTTAACAAAAGAATCAACATAAGACTGAATGAATAATGCCAGAAGTCAAAAGATTAACATAAATCAACTTGTTCTTTTTGTAATTGAAATCTCAAGTTGTGTGCATTGTGACGTCTATGTCCTTGACTCTTCAAGCCAGTAGAACCCCCGGACAAAATTTCGGTCACTTGATAGTAAGGGAGAGACTACTCAATTGTGTATGTCAATTACAGTGTTAGCTTAACAGAAAGTACGAAAAGATGCCATTTTGTTAAGTTTAATGCTATAATGACTTGGATTGTTGTGGAAACCACAGTGAGCACAGTACAGCAGTGATAGCAGCTTACCCGTTTCCAGCAAAGTCAAAACGAAAAGCACTGATTCCTTCATTTTCTAACGCAACAGCAAGGTTCACCATAGTTTCATTTTCCTGTAGATACATAATAATTAAAAAAAAAAAAAAAACAATTGACTTGGGTGCTCTTTTAATGTTCATATCCAACAACTCAAACATGAACTATGACAGTGACTAAGTAGCTAACTGACTAACCTTTGTGGAACGAAAACCATGGCATAGGACAACAATCTCTTTGGATCCAGTTTCGTGCAATAAACCCACAAGTTTTTCACCATATTTGTTTGGTATTATAACCTTTTCCTGCTTAAGAACTAAATAAACAACTTATACACTTTTGTGAATCGTCACTGCCTATTTGTAAGTAATCAATTCAAAAAAGATAGAATCGTTTAACTGCCAATCTTCTTGGCTTACCTGGGTTTTGATCGGAATTGGCCATACTCAGTGTTGCGACGGCGGAGCTCCGATTATTCGGTAAGCTGATGCGGACCTGGCGATGAAGAAATGAAGAATTTGGGGACTTTTTTGAATATACGCAATTTCGGAGTACTAACTGAAAATTACAAATAATAGTTTCCATTAAGAAAATGCGATAGGCTCGGGTACAGATTAGCCAGAAGTCCAGAACCACTTGCACTTGGGCCTCACCAATCACAGCTCTAAAGAAGCACGCTACCCAAATGGATGACGAGGATAGTGCCACGTCATCACGATAATTGAAGTCGACAATGACACGTCATTCGAATGGGTAACGCGGATGACACCACGTCATCCTATTCGATGACGAGGATAAAGACATGTCATCCGATGGGATGACGTGGACATAGCCACATCATCAAAATGGATTACGTGGATAAAACCTATCATTTGAATGGTGACGTGGATAATGCCACGTCATTAATTGAGATGACATAGATAACGCCATGTAATCTAACTGGATGATGTGTATAAAGACATGTCATCAAAATGATGACATGTGCCACGTTATAATATGATGACGTGGATAATGCCACATCATCAATCTGGATGACATGGCTACGGCCACGTAATCATATTAGGTGACGTGGTTGATGCCACGTCATCAAGGTGTATGACATCAATAATGCCACCTCATCACATCGAATGATGTGGATTTTGCCATGTCATCTGGTTGGTCTACATGGCTGCTTTCACGTCATTCTGTCTGATGTCAGTGGCATCTGCCACATCATCTCGAGTGGGTTGATGTGGCCTTCTTGACGTCATAAGATGTGTTGGATCTACATGGCCATCTTGACCTCATAAGATGTGTTGGACTTCAATGTTTTTGGACTTATACGTGGGCTTATTGGGCTTAGACTTGGTTAAGGTGACCCGATGAAAGCTTGCCATTACACTGAGGCAATCTAACGTGCAAACACAATTTTCTTATAACTTAAGCAGTAAATACAATTATTATTCTAAAAATTTTCCGTCTTTTCGAAGTGGTAAAAAGAGTGAAAGATCAAGATGTGGAAAGTAGAATTCGAAATCTCGTCCCTCTTTACTCTTCATTCTTGTGGTGGAGAATTAAACCACTTCAACCAGCTAAAAAAACTAAAGATAAATAAATATAATATTATACCTAAACAATTAAATAGTATACCTAAAATTCAATCTATAATGACCTTTTTGCCATGCGTGGTTAATTTGCATTGTAGAATGACTTTCCATTAATCGCTAAAGATTTATTATCATTTTATGCTTGAATTTTCTTAAAATTCTAAAAACAGGAAAATCAATTGAGGCAAATAAAAAATTTTCTGGTAAGAAATTTAGAGCCAAATAGATGGTCTGTGAAGATATATATTTATATATAATGTAATGATCATTATAGTAAACATTACCAATCCAGATTTAATTATCTTGAAATCTAGTTGTTCTATGCTTCTTTCAGCAACATTACCAATCTTAGAGAGGCCAAAAATAAATAAATAAATAAATAATTCACAACCATAAAAAAATTAAGGTCAAACGTCCACTTGAAGAGTCAGTACTGGAAACTAGGGTTTTTTTATTTGAATAATTAGAAGTAAATGTGAACAATTTGAATAATATTTGATGGACCATAAATGATGTTGTTTTTTTTAAATATTTAAAGCAACTAGTTTTATGTCTTATTTACAATAAAAAGAAGAAACATGTGCTCATGAGTCATGATTCATAAAAAAGAAAATTGTTTTACTTCAATGTAAAAGCTCTATTTGTTTTTTATGTTCACATGAGGGAAGTTTTGAGGAACTTTACCCTTTTTGCCTGGTCCATACATTATATTAATTTTTTTTTTTTTTGGCAAATGGTCCCAAGTTTGATATTGTCCATATAGCATGATTTAATTATTTTGAAAAATATAAAATTGATATTTCGAGTGATGGGAATGTTGCAATCTCATTTATTTTTTTTTAGAAGTTTTTGCATGTCCTCTAATGGATCTGCTGAATAAAATTGTTGCATTCATATTAATTAATTAAGTTCATGGTCAACTAATATCTCATTCATAAAAGTATAAGGATTTTAATTGCAAGATTTTTTTCTACTCTCAATATATATAGAGACTATCTGAACTGAAAAATTTACTATTAGATAATGAACTATTAGTTGTAAGTTAATTTTAATTTCAATAAAAGATATAGAAAGATACATCTAATTTTGACTTTTATATAGAAATTATGCAATTATATAGCAAACACATAGGTGTGAAGTGATAATTAATTAATTAATAATAATTTAATAAGAATAGAGAGCGTTGTTGGAAACCGTTGTTTATTTTGGAACAGCTCATAGACATGGTTACCGGTCGTGGTAGCATGACGGCACTACTCAAAGAAAACTAATTGCCAAAGAGCCGCCACACCACCACAAAATCAGCCATTCCCACACAGCGTGTACCCTTCTTCTAATATCCTCATACTTTTCTTCTTCTTCTTCTTCTTCTTCGTGTTTTTGAAAATTCAATATTCATTTTCACACTCTATGTATATACATCATTCGGTAAGTTTATCACTATATAATATACATATATAACATTATTATATACGATAAAAATTCAAATTGAATCCTCATATTTTTCCCTAAAAATATAAATTAACTAAGAATTAACGTGTGTTAACGATTTTACTTGCTCTAGCTAATGATGAAGGTTGTTTCTAGGGTTCAACACCTGGGTTGGGAACATCCTTCAACTGTTGCATGAGTTGCTTTACTCAAATTCTGATTGCTTGAGTTGAATATGTTCATATAAATTCATTAACCGCTTGATATAACTCATCAAATTCCTGAAGTTGAATATTATAAAATGTTTCAATGTATATTTACTTAGCGAATTTATGATCCTTGTAATTTAGCTACCTCTAAAATCCATAAACTGGTGACATTCAAGAACCACAATTAGCCATTAAAGATCCCTATAGAAGAGAGATAAGGGGAAAAAAAGAGATTGATGATCAAAAAATAAGTACTAGCCATTAAAAATGAATTCGAGATCAAGATCAAAATTCTTCTAAATTATTTTTTAGCTCTCCTTTAAAAGGAAAGGTCATTTTTATTGTTGTTTATTGTGGTTTTAATTAATTCTTCGGTTTGATACTGTGTTAAGATATTTATTGATGTGTGCTTTTAAAAATGGTAAATGGCATGCAAATATAAATAGCTAGATTGTGAAATAAGTTAACTAATTAAAGAGAACTTTAGGTCATGAAGGAGTAGTTAAATGACAACTCTTCTCAAAGGATATTTTGAGATGTAGAGTTTGATTTTTGCTGTTGTCGATTTAAAAGGAAAGAGTTGTCCTCTATTATGCAATTCATTAATACTATAAGGTCATATGACTTCACAATTTATAAAAAAAAAAAAAAGATTTTATGTCAATCTATTTTGGATCCTTGCAAATACAAGAGCTAGTGGAGCCTATTTTGCCACGTAGGCCAAAGTGAATAGGTGTTAACTCTTAACTAACTGTGGGTTCAAATTTGTTTAGATTTTGAAAATAGAAGTTTCGATTAAGCTCGCTAAGGTGTTTTTAGGGTAAAATATAAGGTTCAATTTAGACTTTTGTCCTTACATAATTCCATGTCACGTGGTTTTTCTTCTATTCAGCATTGTGAGATAAAATTGTGATTTACAATGTCTAAAATAGCTAGATATTGTGCAATAAGTTAACTAATTAATTCTTTATAAGACTGCTTTTTTATCATCACAGATTTTTTTTTTTTTTACATCTATGACTGTCTCTTGTTATCTTGTTCTGCTTTATTTTAATAATTATTTTATTTTTTTTGTAAATAATAAATATAGATATTTGATATGTTTGTCCTGTTTATTCTTGGATGAAATATTTGATCTTTCTTGATAGAATTATTACTTTTTATGGGATGTTATTTCTTTATAAAATTTAAATATTTCTCAATTATAAAAAAAGTTTTGTTAATAATTCTATAATCAAACTTATTTAAAGACTAATTTTTTTTTTGAGAGTAAACAAAGACTTCATTCAAAGAACAGAAAGGGTATTTCTAGCCAATACATCCATCACACATTCAGGAGGACTAAACCATTCCTAGAAATCAGCTATAGAATGAGCTAGTTTGGTAAAAGTATGAGTTAACTCATTAGCAGATCTTCTAACATAACTTATTTTGTTGCTTTTTAATTGTACTTTTATTTATATCATTTCAGACATATTTTTAAATTTAATAAATGAATGTTTTATTTTTTTTCTTTAAAGAAAATTTCTATCATCAGATGGTCAGCAAATGAAGTAACAAATTTTTTTTTCACATTTTACTCACAAATTAAAGACTCGGAATCTTGAGTAATTATATAATTTATGTATGTTAAATTTAGTATTTTTAAAAAATTATGAGATAAATAATTTAAATTATATCACTTTGAAATTAAAAATTTAATTTTTACTTGATTTAAGAATCCAACATCAATTAAAATAAGAAGATAGAATAAATCAAAACAAGGGTAGCTAGGTGAAGAAGAAACAAATCAATTAATAAAAATGAAGATTGAAGAAAGAAAATAAAGAGACAGTCTGCCTTCCTCTGTTGACTATTTTCAAAGCATGGCTGGGGTAGACTTTGACCTTTACTTTTCAAGCTCTCTCGATCAACAAAGAGCTCTCATCTTCTTGGCTGGCTGCCCCACCCTCTCTAATCTTTATCGATGCTATTAGCTAACCACTACTACCACTACTATTGCTAACATAAACAGCTCCTTCAATATATGCTACTTTTCATCTTCTCCCTCATTAGACATTTCTAAATTCTCCATTAGTTCCTGTTATAGTATTATTATTACTAGTAATATCATATAGTTAGTGGGGTCATCGCTTCATCATCATCTTCTTCTTCTTCTTCTTTTATTTATTTTTTTTTTATCTCTCGTCTACTATTCTAAAATAGCTGCATCCTCTCCCCATCTTCTCTTTAAAATCTTTGTTTCCTGCGGATGTGAACAATCCCCACTAGCTACTTGCTTCACTACTTTTCAAAGCTCTGAGTCTTGTGGCCACCCAACTCTTCCTTGCAACCCCAAGGGCCACATCTGTTCTTGTTTAATTTTCAAGTCTAATTCAACCCTTCTGATCATATGTGATCCCACCACAGAAACTGCCTGCAACTAATGGCCTGCATATTTTATTACCCAACTCGTTACTTCTAGTTAGCTATATAGCAAGAAACTTTTTCTTCTTTTTTTCTTAATTCCTTCCTTTGCTTATACATATATATATATATGAAACCTATACTTTTCAAATTGAAGCATCCACACATGGACGGGATCAAAGGTAGGGACATAATCAAATTATGACTTAAAAGGGAAACACCAGCTGCAGCATAGAGATCGATCGATGCTTCATTGATCTCTCATGCAGCTTGCTTAATTAATTAGCCAAAGCTATGGACAGTGTCTTTTTGCTTGCTAATGAAGCAGATCGCAGCAACTATCTCCGCTCGCTAATGAACTATTTCGACTGCACTTACATTTGCCTTTGGTTGTATCTTCCTCAACAAAACAGGTACGTTAGTATAGCTTTCAATATTCATCTTTCCTCTTTCTTCTACACTATTCTCATTTAATCTGTGTTCAAACTTTGGGTTGTTATTATCAGCCGATTATACTTCTTGGATGGGCATTACATAGAACAAAACAACCAACCTGGCCCTTCTTCAGGAAGCTCAGCAAGGAGGCTTTTCGATGAATATCGGCGAGAACAATTCTACCTTCTAAATGGGTATGATATCTTATAGTATTAGTACCGAATGCATGCTTTGTATTCTGCCTTAACATTCATTGAAAAATATTTTGTTGGTTTTGTTTCTCTGCAGTCATATTCCCGGTACGGCTTTCATTAATAACCAACCATACAAAGAGCTAAACCAATCAGAGCTTCTAAGACTGACGTCTGTTTCCGTGCAGCGACAATTCTATCAGGTGCTTGTTGATGATAATAAAGTATATATAGAACAAGAATTATAGAGATGCATGAATAAATTCAAATCTCGGACTATAACTTACTCAGTTTCATTGTTCTTGAATTTGTTGCAGGAAGCAAGGATAAAGGTTTGTTCACTTCCAAGAAAACACAATTTGTTTCAGTTATACTAATGTTGTAGGTTATGATCAAAGGAGGATTTCTCAGTTCTTAATCAACTTGTTTAGATCCTATCTCATTTTTTTTACAGACTGCAGTCTTTATGGGGTGCAGAAGTGGAGAAATTGAGATGGGTTGGTCCAATCCGAAACAAGTAAGGGACTTGTTCAATTACTTGAATTATTGTGTCTTTAAGTGATTCAAAGCTATTTCATTAATTCACAAAACGAGAACATCATATTCTTATTGAAAGTTCAATTTATAAGTTTTGCCTTTTCATCAGATTAACATGGAAAATGCAATGATAAGTTGGATTTCAGAGCACAATATTTCTCAGCAATCTCCGCTAATTGATCCGAACCGACCTTCATCTTCTTCCTCCTCATTGAGATCCCTGGATAGTCCAGAAAGCTCTCCTTTTATGTTCAATATTCCTACCACATCTCACATACCAGAAGTCTCTTTAGAGGCTCATGCAGTGCAAGCAATACCAAGCACATCAACTGCAATCCAACAAGTCTTGCAATCTTTGCAGCCATTATCAAGCGCACCAAGTAGAGCTCAACAAGCCTTTCAATCTTTGCAGTCAATGCAAAGCACAACTAGCCCGCTTCAACAAGCCATGCAATCTCTGCAACAAGTTGTACCACCAAGCACAACCATCCCACTTCGTCATCAACAAGCCATGCAATCTTTGCAGCAACCGGTACCAAGCACAAGTACTAGTCCACACCAACAAGCCATGCAAGCGTTTGCTTTGCCAAGAAACATTCATTTACCAACTCGAGAAAGTGAAGAAGCCGCGATGACAAGAGCTATTCTTGCAGTTTTAACTTCTACTTCTTCTTCATCCTCTCCTTCAACACCTAACTTACCTTACACCCATCATCGGGTAAACCCCCAAAGAGCCAGTGCTTTCAAGAGTTATCTAGCCCTCAAAACTCCAATGAGGGCAAATTTACGCAGGCAAAGTTTGCTTAAACGAGCAATCACTTATTACAGAAGCTTAAATATTGTGAGACGTGATCATATGATGGCAAACCGCCCCACCAGTACTCAATTGCACCATATGATATCGGAGCGCAGAAGGCGAGAAAAGATCAATGAAAGCTTTGATGCATTGAGAAAACTTCTCCCTCCAGATGCCAAGGTGCGTATATATACATTAACCGGCGCCAATGTATATATAAATAATATGTAGCATATATATGAATCTTAGGTTATATTGATTAAGTTCGGGATTTTGAATATGTATAGAAAGACAAAGCGTCAGTGCTTACTCGAACAAGGGAGTACTTAACTTCGCTAACGACTCAAGTCGAAGAGCTTAGCAAGAGAAACCAGCAATTAGAGGCACAGCTATTGCCTGCTGCTGCTAGAGAGGCTCATGAAGAAGCAACTGCAGAGAACCTGCAGCAATTGGAGACCTCCAACGAAAGAGTTGATGTCCGGATTACAAATAATGCCTCTGAATCAACATCAGAAGAAGGAAGAATCATAAACCTGCAAGTTGTTCTAAGAGGAGAATGTCCTGTGGCAGATTTGATAATTCGGTTACTTGAGTTCTTGAAACTAGATAACAACGTTAACTTGATGTCCATTGAAGCCAGCAGCAGAAGTAGAGAGGAATCAAGATCTCTCAGCCGTGTGATCTTCAGATTGAGAATCGAGGTATGTATACTAATCTATGTGAATTTACATCATCATAAAGTAGAATAATCTATACCTAATCAATTACAAATGTTCTTGATATATATTGCATAGTTTTCTATATATATGTCATGATTAATGGAAGTAATTATTTATTATCATAAGGTACTATTAATTTTCCTAATCATGGTAATTAAGATTGATGAATTCATGCATGTTGAAATTCCATCAAAGAGATGTATGTTGTTCAAGAAGTGTAAAGAATTTGAGGGTTCTCTCCATTTTTGCATTTCTTCACCCGCAATTTCTTCCTTTAAAGATATGATATATCAACGGTTTGCAAATAATGTAGTTTTGGAAGTCTGAACTTAAGTTTTCATCGACCAAAATAAACACATCTTTCACTAAGTCTAAGTCCTATGTACTTTTTTTGAATATTCAAATATTATATAATAACAACAAATTTTAAATTTTTAAATAGATTATATTTAATAAAAAAATAAAACTAATTAAATTAAATTTACCGATTTTCAACTCCATTCAATTTCTGCTCACATTATATAGCATGATATGACCATCAATTATCAAAGACTGTCTCTTTAGGAAATAAGAAGGAAAAGACACTTAAAGTGATAGGAAGGTTATTTATTTATTTATTTTGGCATGCATTTAGATTTAGGAAGTAAGAAGGAAAGAGGGTTTTTTTTTTTTTTTTCAAAAAAAAAAGGTAAAATTTTGGTAAAGTGAAGTAGGGGGAAATTGATTGATAAATGGGTTTTGATTAATTGAATGTAGGGGAACGAATGGGACGAGGCAGCCTTCCTGGAAGCAATTAGAAGGGTTGCTGCTGACTTGGGACAGTGACAATTTTGGACCTGATCATTCGCTTATGACATTCCTGCTACAGGCTACAATCATAGATGAGATCTAAATTTTATATGAATGTAGAAAGAATATACTAATCAATTTTATATTATAATTTTAGTGCAAGTTTTTCTGTATGTGGCTTGTGGGTGATATTTACTAAGGGATGAATCATGGCGTATGTTATTAATATATTTTCTTCTATTTTAATCTAATTTTTACGATGTACTGATTATACTTTCAGTTAATAAAGTATATTAAATTATATGTAAAAAAAGACTATCAATAACTGTTAAATTCAATTGTTAAAAGATTGTTCTCATTCAAACAATATTTTGGGTTCAAATCATGTAAATTTATTAGTCAATATATTAATGTAAGAAAGCATATATAGATGTCTTAAAGTTTGCTTAAACATTAATCTAAAACATTAATGTTTGGTTAAAGGACTGAAAAAGAATTATAAAAGGGTTGTCGCCCAAATTGACTGCAATTTTTGGAAGGTGGACTGGTGATAGGTACAGAAGATAAAAATTGATGCATTCAAACATGGTCCTAAGACAAAAACAAAACAGTCGTCATTTTTCAAGAGAAAACATCACCAACCCCATGTAGCCAATTAGTTGCAATATTGTTTTTATACATAAAGTATTGTTGATAGATTAAGGTTAAAACCAAACCACCAAGGTTTTGCCACGCACTCCGCATATCAAACAAAGGATTTCAAAGTGGGTCTTGTACTTCTTAATTTCTTGTTCTTCATGGAAATTAGAAAGGCCCTTGAGACGGCGGTATTGACTTACATTATTTTCTTATATGATCTTATTGGATTCCCTTTTTTTTTTTATATATATTTGTAGTATCATTTCTTACCTAATATAAAGAAACAGCTTGTATGCATGTTGATTGAAGATCATACATCCATTAAATGAATTTCATTTAATTTAAAAGGAGAGATTTAATTAAAAAAAATTATTATTTATAGATCAAAAATTAATTATTTTTAATAAAATATTTATTATAAAAATGATACTTCATATTCTAATACTTATCGATATAAATAGTAAAAAAATTATATTTGTTTAAGTAAAATTTCAATATTTGAACTTTGTATATCAAAAAATCAAATGTTGGAAGAGTTTTATTCTTTTATAACATTCATTTGTCTCAATACTAATTAATCGTATTTTTATAATTGTAATTATGTGGAAAATACTTACAAAATATAATGATTGATATTGAATATTAAAAAATAAAAAAAATTAATTGAAAATCTTTCCTATTTTCATATCATATATGTCGTGAGAAGGCCAACTAAGCTAAACCCCAAAGACTTTGTATCACGCAAGCATGAGCCCCTTAGGAAGGAAAGCCAAAGTCGACGATCATTTGCTAAGAAAAAGTTCTTTTATTTAGGTCTCCTGGACTGGTAGCATCTTCTTTGAATTGTATTTAATCACATTTCTTCTTTTTGTTATGGTGGCGGGGTTGGCAGGGCAGGAAACAAGGTAACATCAACATGATCTAGTAAGCAATAGAAGAAATTTCTGGTCATAAAAACAGTAACACATGAATTGCGCAAGAAGTTCTTTCGGTTATAATATATATATATATATATATAAAGAATGAGGAATTTATACCGGGATGTTGATACTATATTGATTATATATGTTTTTTGTCTAATGTTTCGGTATTTAGCTATTACAAAGATACAATTAATTCGGAATTTAAATCGAAATGAATCCAAAGAGAATAAAACTTTTCCAAAATCTATTTTCTCCATACATAAAATTCGAATTCAAAATTAAAATAAATATCTCAAAATATATATTATAAAGTTAATAGAATATATATATATATATATATATATATATATATGAAATTGTTAGGATGTTGAACGTTGTCAATTTTGTTCACCATAAATGATGGCGACTTGTAACCATAACCTTTTTAATTTTCCATCGGGTTATAGTTTGATTAGTTAAATAAGATTCAAATTCAAGTCTTTTTCTCATCAAATTGGGAACTTGGTCATCACATTAATTAAATTATAGGCAGAAAGATGTAAGCATTCTGTTTATTAACATAATCTAGTTGACATTGTCTTTTTTTTTTATTATTATTATTATTTTGGCATATATTGCCAATAATATTTGGTGACATTTTATGTGGGAGCATGGCATACGATCATGTGTTCAATTCAATTCAATCAATCACTTGAAGTTCATATGCACTACTTGCATAAGTTATTTTAAATTAATACCTCTATATATGTTATGCATAATTTGCTTTCAGATAACAACTGTCTATTAATTAATTATTTGCTTAATATATAACCATTGCAATTAATAAATATATTAAAAGAACCATGAGAGAGTAATTAAATAATTACTTTTATCAAATGACATTTTAAGATATACGGTTCGAATTCTAACTTAAATTTAAAAAATTTATTGATCAATTCACCAATACCTAAATTATATATGATTTCTATTAATTAAAAAAATAAATAAATATACTAAAAGAAATCTATAGTAAAGGAAGTTACCGACAAAGTTCTGCTTCCAAAAAGTAATTAAGGGTCCTAAAGCAATGTATCAAAGATTGTCTAAATACCCCACTAATCGGGCTTTCTATCATATCATTATCATATCATATCATTATCTCTTAATTTTCCAAACCTTTGTATCCTGGTGAATTATTATTACACACACGGTACCGGCTATTTCCCATCAAACTATTCGAATTTGTTTTCTTCCCACAAAACCTTCCAAGTGCTCGAACAAATCCCACAAAAGGGTCTCGCGCAGAATCCGATCACCAGTGATGACGTGGATGCTAACATGTCATCTGACAAAAAGTGATGTCATGTCAGCTGAGGGTTAATTACACCCACGGTATCCAACATTTTCATTAGTTCCTAGTAAAATACATACTTTTTTATTTCTTTTTATTCTTTCTTTTTTTTCTCTATTTTCCTTATTTTTTAATTTTTATTCATTTTTTATTTTCTTTCTTTTTTATTTATTTTTATTTTTTCTTTATTATTTTTCTTATTCTCTGTTATCCTTATTCTCATTTTTTTATTTTATCCTTATATTTATTTTCTAATTATCTCTCTTTTTTATTTATTTTTATTTTTTCTTATTTTCTGTTATCCTTATTTTTTTTTCAAAATTTTTTATTTTTTTTCTTATTCTCTGTTATCCTTATATTTATTTATCCTTATTTTTAATTTTTTCTTATTTTCTGTTATCCTTATTTTATTCATTTTATACACGGACAATAAACAAAAAGTGGTGACCTTTGAACGTCAGCATCCACGTCATCACTGGCAACCGGAATGTGTCATGAGGTTGTTTTGTGGGATTTATAAGAAATGTTGAGAGATTTTGAGTGACTAAATGAAAGTTGGATATTTTACTGGGAACTAGTGAAAATGTTAGCATCCATGTCAGCATCTACGTCATCACCGGTGACTGGATTCTGTGACGAGGCCCTTTTGTGGGATTTATGAGAAATGTTGGGAGGTTTTGTGGGACAAAAATAAATTCGGGTAGTTTAATGGGGAATAGCCTATATTTTAGATACCGTGGGTATAATTAACCCCATGTTCAACGCATGCATCTCCTACTTGTTGATAGAGTTTCAAACCAAAATGCAAATAGCTAGATTAATTCATTTGAGTCGCTTTTGCAGTTTTAGGGTCTGTTTGTTTGTGGAAAATATTTTTTTTTTGGAAAATATTTTCTCTAGAAAATATTTTCCAAAAACATATTTTTCTATTTTGGTTGCAACACCAAAAAAGACAATAAATGAGGAGAGAAGATATTGAAAAATAAAAGAGAAAGCAATAAATGAAGAAAGAAGACATTAGAAATGATATTAGAAAATGTTTTCCCATTCTTAAAATGGGAAAACATTTTCCCTTGTTTTAAATTAATTTTTCTTTGACTGATACATTATTTTCCTTTAATTTATTTTCCATAGGTAATCAAAACACTGAAAAATAAGGAAAAATATTTACTGCAAACAAACGGAGGCTTAATAGCTTTGGCAATTTCAACCAATTTCAACAAATTAGTTGCAATATAACCCATTCATGAAAATTGGTAATGTACCCCAACACATAAGATTTAGGAAGCATACATGATATAACAGTTTATACATGAAACATGGACATCATACTTCAAGCATTTATTAGACGAGAACATCTGGTCACAAGAGTTTTGCAAATTTGCTTTAGCATTACAACAGAGCAAAGCAATCAGATTTGACACTAAATTTAGTGCTTCTGAACCAGCATACTAGCTCCACAGCTTGAATTAGATTCAAATGCTTGGCCTCAGGTTGAGACGAGATGCTAGCTTCTAACCAAGGGATTTGTCACACTGCATTACAGGTAAAACCATGATGAGTATAATGTTGCTTTTTTCGTTTCTGGACAACGCCACCACATAATTTGAAAATGCATCAAATTAGAAGCAAGTCTAACCTGAGTCCAGTAGGAGATC
>CATIWK010087947.1:0-17676 GCA_949634005.1 Mallotus japonicus
ACCCCACCCCCAAAAAGCTCAAATAACTGACACCTCACTCTTTACTTCACTTCTTCCTCCTTAACCCCCAAACTTTCTTTTTGTGACAGTTTAGTCCTAATCTATTTCTAATTTTCTAACACATGTACACATATACATATACGCGCACACACATATATTTATCCTAATTTATCATTATTTATTATTACTATTATTATTTTGTACTTTTATTTAGTGTGTATATATACACACACATATTTATCCTAATTTTTCATTATTTATTATTACTATTATTATTTTGTACTTATATTTAGTATAATTTATTTATTAATTTATAATTTAATATTTTGTAAACATGTACGTGGAAATATTAGTTTCTTTGTTAAATTTGTTTTCTATATAATTTGTTTATTTATTTAGTTGCAATTCTTTTATTTAATTATTTAGTTCAATTTGAGTTAGATTAATAATTGGAAAAACCATAAGTTTTATCTTAAATTTTGAGCCAATTATCAATTGAATCATATTTTGAAAGTCATAGCAATTCGCTCCTTCAACTTTATGAATTGTGTCAATTATATTCAATTTTATTTAAAGGTCCTAATTGTAATTTTAAAAATTATTTTTAGATCCTTAAAAAATAAATTTGACATTTATTAAATTTTTATCATATTTTTCCTTTAAGAAAAAATAAAATGTATGTAAATGTTTTTAAAGTCTAATGTTATCACTCTTGACATAAATTTAAAAATTAATTTCTAAATATTTTCATAAATTTTAAAATTTTCACTAAAAATTCTTAAATTTTAACTATTTTAAAAATTAATTCTCAACTTTTAACCACATTATTTAGAAAATATTTCTAATAGAGGTCAGAACAAAAAAGTATTAGATAAAAAAAAGAGAGAATTTTGAGATACCAAAAATATTAGACAAGAATATAAAAAATATTTAGTTTTTCTGAAAAAATATGAAAGAGTTAAAAAAATAAAATTTTATTATTATTTATAGTGATAGTTAAAAGTGCTTGCTTTATATATTTTTATTTATATTTCTATTAGTCTATATAATAAATTGATTCACTTGTTATCACTTTTTTATTATTTTTAATTGAAGCATAAAAGGTTAAAATTTTATGTAAAAATTTAAAAATTTATTTCTAAAATGGTAAGATTTAAAATTGAAATAATTTTCAAATTTTAGTTTTCTAAAAAAAGAAGAAACAAATAAATAACTGTTAAATTTATTTTATAGGGATTTAAAAGTAATTTTTAAAAATACAATAAAACTAAATAGAATTGACACAATTTATTAATAATTGATGTAAAGTTGAGGATAGAATAGATAATTTTTCCTTAATAATTTCTTTTCAGTATAAAAGCAATAATTTTTAATGGTATAAAACTATATTTGACTCATTCTATATTGCATAATTCGATTAAGTACACATACCTATACATAACACATAGGTATAACATGTTGTAAGTTTTTGGCATTATTGCGGAAGATAAAAAATTTGCCAAAAACCTCCAAATTTCACACTCTTTTGTATTGAAATCCTTTTAATTCATTTTAGGGAATCTGTTTTAAAGAAAACTCAACAGATTAAATCTACAACGAAAGCTTTGCACCCCTTCCGCATTTGCTCTTGACTTTAATCAATTTAGGGGCTCTTGCTATGGTGCAAACGTTTGTATTTATGCAAATGAAATTAGAGCCGTTATATTTATTTTTATTTAATTATAACCATTGATCATTTTTGTGTACCAATACCTATAAAATATATCAATGGTTATAATTAGATTAGTAATAATCCAACGGCTCTAATTGCATTTGTATAGATACACATGTTTGTATTGTAGAATGACTCCAATTTAGGACCAATGTTTAATCGATTAGAAAGTTTAAAATTGGGATAATAATAAATTCAGTCCTATTAGTTATATAATTTTTTCAATTTAATCTTACAACTTTTATTGTTAACGATTGAGTTTAATAAATAATAAAAAAATTACCCATTAATCATAGTTTTTTTTTGAAGGTTAATCATAGTTTGTTATATTTAATGGATAATGTACACATGGCTGGAAGTATGCCTATATATACAATAATGTTATTAGAAGTGCTGTTATATTGGGTCTCTAACTTATTTCTTCTTTCTCTTTCCCTTCTCTTCTTTTTATATTCTATTTTTTTATTATATTTTTCTTTCTTCTTTCTTTCTTTATTTTTCCATTGTTTTTCCCCCAATTTATTTTTACCTTATATTTCCCTTCTTTTTTTCTATTTTCTATTTTTCAGAAAACAAACTGAAAAAGAAAAAGATGATCATATTGAAGAAGAAAGCATAGCAAAAAACTTTTTAACTGTATATAATGAGTTTCAAAAAAATAAGAAGATGACGAGTTTTGGCTGTTTTTGTAGGCATTTGTAAAAATAACCAGAAAAACCTTTACAAAACAAACTCATAAAACTGAAAAAGAACCAATAAAAAAAAATATAAACATCATCCTCCAAAACAACTAGAAAAACAATTGCCAAAATAACCAGAAAAACAACTGCCAAAATAACCAAAAAAACAACTGCCAAAATAACCAAAAAAACAACTGCCAAAATAACCATGAAAACAATAAAAAAAAACAACCAGAAAAACCATTGTAAAAAAGTTCATAGAACTGAAAAAGAAACAACTAAAAAAATAAAAAAACTGCCAAAACAATCAGAAAAACAATAGCCAAAACAACTAGAAAAACAAGCAGAAAAACAACTACCAAAACAACCAAAAAATAACAAAAACAACCATGAACCAAAAACAACCTCATCGCCAAAACTGTTATGGATCGTTACGGTTCTCTTCCCTTTAGCTTATGTTTGTTATATTTGTTAATATATATTCAGATATAGGTCTAAGTCTTTGTGTTTATCTAGCTCTTTATTCTCATCGGCTTCTTCTTGTAAACTCATGAGTGTATATATTGTCATTTATTTATTCCTTTATAATTCATACAATTCATAATATATCAAACAACACCTTCTATCAAATTTCTCTTCATATATTACACTTACAGGGTATCAGAGCTAATACCCATCAATGGCGTCT
The DNA here is from genome assembly GCA_949634005.1 of Mallotus japonicus. Taxonomy (NCBI): domain Eukaryota; kingdom Viridiplantae; phylum Streptophyta; class Magnoliopsida; order Malpighiales; family Euphorbiaceae; genus Mallotus; species Mallotus japonicus. The sequence goes on from CATIWK010087947.1 coordinate 3,080, forward strand.
TCTTCTCCCTCAACTCAAATCATTCCTGCACCAACACAACCTGTTATTAACTCATAAGCTCATCACACCTTTTCGGTTGGGCTGACACCAAAAAATTATCTCTCTTGGAAGGCTCAGTTTCCGCCTCTATTAAACTACCAAAAACTTCATTCTTTTATCGATCCAAACTCTACTTCTCCTCTATAAATAATTCCTTCTACATCCGATCCAAACCAACAGATTGACAACCCTGAATATAAGACTTGGTTTTCAAAGGATCAAATGCTTCTCTCTTGGATCCTCTCCTCCCTAAGTGAAGATGTTTTTCCATATGCCATTGGTCATCATTCATCCAAAGCTATTTAGCAAGCCTTAGTCAATGCCTTTGGCTTTGTTTCTTAAAATAGGCAATTGCAAATTCATATTGAATTGCAAGAACTCAAAAAGAATGATTTATCTATTGCTGAATATCTCAAGAAAGCTAAGGCATTAGCGGATGAACTTGAATTGACTGGTCATGCTCTCTCTTAAGCTGAGTGCAACGCAATTAAATACAGGAACATTGGACCTGAATACCATGGCATTATTAGCAGCCTCAATATTCTCCCTCATCCTGTTACCTTCTCTGAGCTCTATAGCGAATTGGTAGCTCAAGAAATTCTGCTCAAAAGTTAGACGCTCTCACCGGTGGCCAATGTGGCTCTCAAACAATCAGATGCTGGTCCAATTCTACCAACACCAACTATTCGGCCTCCACCCTTCCAAAACCGAAACAACAGCATCAATTTCTGTCCTTTTGGCCAGCGATCACAAGGACCATGTCAGATATGTGGCCTTAAAAATTATGCTGCTAATGTTTATTGTAAGTGCTATCAACCCAAGCATAATTTTTTCTCTCCACCCCAAGCAAATTACAGTCATCTTCGAGCACCAACTCCTCAGTACTCTCCTTATTCTTCTGCGCCTCAGCACATTTAGCATTCTAACACTGGTGCGAATTATCATGCCACTCATGATATGACGACCTTAAGCACCATCAATGATTACCAAGGTACCGATCAACTACATATTGGCAATGGTCAGGGTCTTCAAATAAATCATACGGGTACCACTTCCTTTTCTACTCTTGATAAACCATTACAACTTAATCATGTTTTAGATGTTCCCTAGCTCACTAAAAATTTATTATCTATTCAAAAATTCACATCTGACAATTCTTGTTTCTTTGAATTTTGGCCTAACCATTTTGTCATAAAGGATCAGGTTACCAGGAGAACTCTACTCTAAGGACCAAGTGAGGATAGCCCGTATGCCCTCAAACAACCATCAAAGCATGCTTTGGTAGCTTAGTGTCCCTTCATTCAAGACTGGCATAATCGTTTGGGTCATTCACAGTTTAGGACTATTTCTAGAGTTGTCAATGATTTTAATCTTCCCTGCTCAAATAAAAAATATTCTCCTTGTTCTTCATGTTATTTAGGAAAATTATCCGAGGTTCCTTTGCTTCAGTAGAACATCATAGCACTCTCCCTTTCCAAATTATTCACTTTGATGTATGGGGTTCATCCCCAATTTTATCAAATCAAGGATTTCATTTTATTGTTCTATTTATTGATGATTTTATTAAGTTTACTTGGATATATTTTCTTAAAAAGAAAAGTGAAGTTTACAATTGCTTTCTTCAATTCCAAGCCTATGTTTACAAAAAATTCAACACCCACTTTCAAGCCTTTCATTCTGATTGGGCTGGGGAATTTCAAAAACTAAACAAATATTTTCTAAATAATGGCATCATCCATCGAATTTCCTACCCTTATACGCATGAGCAAAATGGATTAGCTGAGTGTAAAATTTTCCATTTAATTGACACAAGTCTCACTTTACTTTCTCATGTAAAAATTCCCTTCAAGTACTGGCCCTATACTTTTCAAATGGCTACCTTGTTAATCAACAATTTACCTTCCCATACTTTGCACAATAAATCACCATACTTACTCCTACACCGCAAACAACCACACTACCATACCTTCAAGCCCTTTGGATGTGCTATTTTTCCTCTTCTCTGCCCTTTTAACACCCACAAATTTTCATTCCGCACCTCTTCTTATGTGTATCTAGGTAATAGTCCAACTCATGCTGGTTACCTTTGTCTAGACATGCAAACTCATCGGATATACATAGCCTGCAATGTTAAATTCATTGACAATATGATTCCTTACAAAGAACTAGTCTAATCTAACGTAAAAAAAATAGAACAGACACTCCTCCATGGCTCTAACTCTTCGGGCATTCACTAACCTCACACGGCTCCACCACATCTCCAAGTAACTCTCTTCTAATTAATTTATCTTCACCCTCATCTTTATCTTCCCCATCTTCTCCTATCTCCTTATCACCTTCCCAGTCCTCTTCCACTCCATCTATACCACTTAATAACTCTCATCCAGGACTCCAACTAGTAGTCGATCTCTCAAATTATCCTAACATCGAAACTACCACCGCTCCACGCCAACATCATATAATCTTTTGCCTTCTACCCTAAACTTCAAGCTCACCGAACTACCATTCCCACCCCTTGCACCAAACCCAAAACCTTTACCCAAGCCAACAAAATCACTGAGTGGTGCCAAGCTATGCAGTCAGAGTACAATGCTTTTATTCAAAACAAAACATGGACCCTTGATCCTAAAGCTCCTGGCAAGAATATTATTTCTAACAAATGACTTTTTAAGGTGAAAAGAAATGCAGATGGTACTATTCAATGCCATAAAGCACAATTGGTTGCTCGTGGTTTTACTCAAGAGAGTGGTGTAGACTATACTGAGACCTTTAGCCCTGTAATCAAATACACTACCATACGCACATTCATCGCTCTTGCTACTATTTATAAATGGCCTATCGCCAACTTGACATCTCCAACGCATTCTTGCATGGTTTTCTTGATTAAGAAATTTACATGACACAACCCACTGGCTTCATTGATAAAACACACCCTGATTTTGTTTGCAAGCTTCATAAGTCCTTGTATGGACTTAAGCAAGCACCAAGGGCATGGTTTCATAGACTTTATGAGTATCTTGTCCACCTTGGTTTCATGCCTCACAGGCTGATCCATCTCTCTTCATTCACAATTCTAGCGGTGCCAAACTATATATACTCATATATGTTGACGACATTTTGGTCATAGGTACATCTACTATTGCTCTTGATCATTTTATACATCATCTTGGCACTAAGTTTCCTATTCGACAACCTGGCAATTTGAATTATTTTTTGGGAATGGATGCTAAGCCTTTTGCTTCGAGTCTGATCTTGACTCAACAAAAATATGTTCAAGAATTGTTATCTCAAGCCAACATGGCTTCTTGCAAACCAGGCCATACTCCCATGGTGCCTTCGCCACCTTTAAACAAAACCGATTGCTCTCCCTTTGAAGATGGTGCTTTATATCGACAAATTATAGGTGGACTTCAATACATCACTCTCACTAGGCCAGATGTTACTTTTTCGATCAATAAGCTATGACAATACATGCATTCTCCTACAACTCTCTATTGGCAAGCTGTAAAATGGCTCTTGCGGAATCTCCAACACACAAAGTCATACGGACTCTACTTTGCTCAATCTTCGGATCTCAAACTCCAATGTTTCACGGATAGTGATTGGGTAGGTTGCACTGATGATGGAAGGTCAACAAATGGATATGCCATCTACTTGGGTTGTAATCTCATTTCATGGAATGCAAAGAAGTAAAGTACTACGGCTGGTTCTTCTACAGAAAGTGAATATTGAGCGATTGCTAATGCTACCAATGAAATTCCATGGTTACGATCCCTTCTTCAAGAACTTGGGTGCTCTGCTTCAACTTCAGCACTCATGTGGTGTGATAATGTCAGTGCAATTCACTTAACACAAAACCCTGTTCTACATGCACAAACCAAACATATTAAATTGGATCAACATTTCATTTGTGAAAAGGTCTTCATCGGTGTCATCTCCATCCGCCATATTTCCAGTCAAGATCAAATTGCGGATATTTTAATAAAGCCTCTCGGTCGACAGCTCTTTGACACTCATCAATCCAAGTTTTGCCTTGTTCCTTTGGTTGGCTCAACTTGAGGGGGGCTGTTATGGATAGTTACGGTTCTCTTCCCTTTAGCTTATGTTTGTTATATTTGTTAATATTCAGATATAGGTCTAAGTCTTTATGTTTATCTAGCTCTCTATTCTCATCGACTTCTTCTTGTAAACTCATGAGTGTATATATTGTCATTTATTTATTCCTTTGTAATTCATACAGTTCATAATATATCAAACAACACCTTCTATCAAATTCCTCTTCATATATTACACTTACAAAAACAACCGCTAAAACAACAAAAAAAAAATCGCTAAAACAACAAAAAAAAAACAACTAGAACTAAGAAAACACACACTCTTATCAAATTGCCAAACAAATCAAACTAGACCCATTACAACACTCAAATTTTAACACTCAAAACAATTATAAAGTTCAAGTTTTTAGCTATGAAAACTCTTCTTTTTTTTTTAAAAAAAAAAGCCCGAAAGACAATTTTACTCTAAAAGTCATTCACTTTCTCTCTGCATGCTTTATTTTTAAGATTTTTATTGGCCATGGAAGGGAAAAGATTAAGAAAAATAAAAGTTAGATCAACAAATAAAAAAAGCCATGGATAAGAATTTTTGAAGAGAAAATTTTTGGTTATTTAGTTTGTTTTGGAAATGATGTTGACAATATCATACAAGAGTAGAGAGAAAAGAAAGGAAAAGAAAAAAAATTGCAGAGAAAGAAAACAAAGAGAAAAGAAGAAGAAGAAGAAGAAGAAGAAGAAGAAGATTGTAGTATAGAATGAAAAGAGAGGAAAATAAAAAAAATTACAAAGAAAGAAAAAAAGGACAGAAGAAGAAGAAGAAACAAAAAAAAAAAGACCTTAGCGACTAGCAGATGATTCAAAACTTTTAGATCTGCACAAATAACATGCTGCCCCCAAAAAAAAGAAAAAAAACCGCAAAAAGGAGGAGAAGAAGAAGAAGAAGAAAGAAGAAAGAAGAAAGAAGAAAAGACCATAAAAGTGAAAGAGTTTTTCCGTGTTTTGGTGTTTTTATAAAAAATTTTTAGTCTACCGTAAAAGTGAAAATATTTTTCTTTTTTTTATGCATTTTTGAAAAAATCCCATGAAATAACCCAATTAAGGCTAGTCTAGCTCTTTTTTTTGTTAATTGATTTTTTTGGTTTGAAAGTCAATTATGCATTTTTGGACGACATAATGGGCTTTTATAGAGTCCGAAAGAGTTTATCTGGGTAAATTATATGGATGATCACTAAACTTTGTACTTAATTACAATTTGATTACAAAATTTTAATTTATATTTTAGTTACCAAAGTTCTATTTAGATTTTGTTTGTAGTCCATATAAAACATTTTGGTACATAAATAATCCAATATGATCATTTTAGTCCAAAATTTAAAAATAGTATACAAATAAGTCCATATATCATTCTTAAATTGTAGTAATAAATTATTTAAATATATCAATACTATACAAATATTTTATTATTAATGTATAGTTTATTATATGTAAGAAATTCAAATATTATATGTAAAAATTAAAATAATATTCCAATATTTAAATATAATAATATTATACAAATATTTTATTAATTTATAGTTTATTATACAAAAATTAAAAATGAAGAAAAATATTGATATTTTCTTAGTTCTCTAATCATGTAATATTTTTACATTATTTTAGGAAAAAGGTATTTATCCTTTAAAAAATAATTTTTAGTTTTTCCATTAAATTCTATATGAATATGAAAAAATATGGACTTATTTGGATGCTATCTTCAAATTTTGAACTATAATGATAATGATAGATTGTTTATGGAGCAAAAGATATTATAAAGACTACTTGTGAAACCTAAATAGAAATTTGGTAACTAAAAAGATACAAATTAAAGTTTTGTAACCAAATTGTAATCAATCACAAAGTTTAGTGACCATCTATGAAATTTACCCGAGTTTATCTTGTAACAACTTATATTTTTCCTTAAAAGTTTTGGGAAAAAAAAAATACAATTTTGATATAAAACGCTTTAATTTTTTATAAGATTAGTTGTATAATTTTTTATAATATTAAAATATTATGTATTTTGTATATTTTACTTTAATAACCTATCAACTAATACTATAATTATTTTATGATAAATCATTGATACAATATTAGAGGTTAATGATAAAATTATTATATGTGTGATTTATCATCTATCTAATTACTTGTATATTAAAATAAAATTTAATTAATTTTTTTATTAATAATAAAATTTAAAATACGTTTAGATTTTATTAATTATAAGTTCATTATAGTTAGCTGAATATTATATTGTTTGACAAATGATTTTACTACATAAATATTCATATTATTTTAATATTAAATTATAGATTTTAATGATAATATTTAGTAGGGTAACAAATCATATCTATATGTCATATAAAAAAAATCACATAACTAATTTACGAAATTGATACCACAAAAATTAAAATTATACTTTGAAAGCTAAGATGGTAGCCTAAGATATTCTCTCCTTTGCTCACACAAACTCATGCTCCCCCACCATCTATGCTTTCAGGCTCTTTCACAATGAAATCCTTGTATGAACTTTCATGGAGGCTGGTTTTAGCGTTTTATGGCCGTGACTTGCATTTTTGTTTGTACTGCATGAGTCCATTGCACTTTTTTACCTCTATAAAGTGCTCTCGTTTGAGAGTAACGAGTACTCTCTAGGTCTTCTTCCCCTAGAAGATAATAGTTATTAGTCTCGCCATTGAGACCAGTTCTTACTACTAGAAAATCTTTCTACTATCCTCTGGTCTTGTTTATCTACTGTCATACTTCATTTAGAAGTTCCGGTAGCCACATGGATAGAATCGGATCTAATGAAGAAACGGGCTTATCCCTTCCTCAAAACATATTAGTTTCTCTGGAACTAACAAATACACCAGAAAAAACTTGTCATCGACAAAAAGAAACATTGGTGGGGAAGATTTTTTCAACCAAAAAGTTCTCCGCTCAAACGATTACACAAGTCATCAGTCAAATTTGGACTACTCCAAATCCAATCCAGATTAAGGAGCTCAGCCATAACAATGTCTTCCTCTTCAAGTCCAAGACAGAACATGAAAAAGAAAGGGTTAAGGGAGGCAGACCCTAGGCAATCCATCGCAACCTTTTAGTGCTGAAAGAGTGGGAACTCAACCTTACTAAGAGGATCTGGATTTTAATTATGAAAGCTTTTGGGTTCTTATACATGGACTTCCATTAGCTCAGATGTCAAAAGAATATGCTGAGGTGATTACTAACAACGTCTTCACGGGACTAGCTACTAAAGAAAATGTTGTTTCAGTAGATGATGAATCGGAGCTAGTTTTTAGAATGAAAGTTAAAGTTGATTTAAGGAAATCCCTCCCAAAGGAATTCATTAACAGGAGATAAGAGAAGAACCAGCATGTGTTCGTTCAGTATGAGCGGCTTCCTTCAATATGCTCCCTTTGTGGTATGTTTGATCATTCCACTGGAAGTTGTTACAATGTAACTTCAATGGAATAACAAACAAGCATAGTTAAAAACAAACTGGACTATGGTCCATGGATCAAAGCCATGCCAGCAAGGCGACCGGAGATCGGCGGCAATCCCTACTAGAATGAGAAGGCCAAACACCATCTCAACCAAGCTTATCTTCTAAAACAAATGGTCAACAAGCAAAACCAACTCCTCCTAGGAAACGTAGCTGATGAAGGGCACCTAGACAGGGAAATGGTAACCCACGCTGTGTCAGGTAAGGAGCAGGTAGTAACTTTGGAAAGTTTTGGTAAACTTTCTCTTGGCAGTGACAAGGGCGCAAAAAGGATCAATAATACTAGTGTACTAGCTCCCAAGACTTGACCAACTAAGCTAAAGGAGGAAAGGGTGGGAGCTCTATCTAATGCAAAGGACCCTCCTTAATCTGAAAAGGAAGATATTCTGACTCAAGCCGAAAGCAAAGATCCTAGGGGAGCAACTAGTCCTAAAGCTAAAAGAGCTCAACCTGACCAAAAAGATCAGTCCATCAAACTAACCCTGAAGCAATTGTTGGGTCCAGATGAGGGAGTGGGTCACAGATGTAAGGGCAGCCCACCAACTAGCAAAGGTAAGTCCACAAAGAAGTACAAGATGAAAAATCTTGCTAGAGCCTGCCCAAACCATGACACCAGCATCCTAGAAGGATCATCATCTTTGGCCCAAGAGTCCTCACAAAATGCAGACAACCTAGTCTCCCTGATTGTAAAGGAGGCCTCCGTGACCTCTAGTGAGGTTGTTTTTCACGCAAAGTGATAATACATTATTTCCAACTGCAGAGTCCTTTTTGTCTATCTGTATCAGTGTTAAATTCCTATAGTTGTCTCTTTTATTTTGTCTTCCCCATATTTTTTAACCTCAGTCTCTAGTGAAACTAGAATTAGTTTATAGTTTGAGTTTCAGATAGAGACTATACAGTGGTAGCCATTTTAGTTACCCCTTTGGCTTGGAGTTATGGTAGCCATAACTATTTTTGGTATGGAGTTCTTCAAAACTCACTCTGTGTATCTTGCCCTCGGGCTTCTCTTTGCAATGAATCTTGCTCATTTCTAAAAAAAAAAAAAAAAACCTACTAACATCAGTAAACGCAAAATTATAACATCCTACAATGATGACACTGTAACAAATCCCATTATTCAGTTGTAAAGAGACATCCTTTGTTAATTTGAGATTGAACTTATTGAACTATTATGGTGAATATTGGCTTGATGCTAGCTTTTCTTTAATATCTGTGCCATCCTTCATCATCTAGCAGCAAACACAAGTAACTTCAAAATGTAGAATTATTGAATTGCTATCTTTAAGACTATATCTATGCTTAATTTAATCTATATCTATCAATTACAATCAATGATTAATTAATTTTAATCCATTTAGAATAAAATATTCGATACTCACATACATTAATTCAACTTAACTTACCTATTCAAAATAAAAAAGTAAAATGAATCTATCATTAAGTAGATTGTGTGATTTTATAGTATTAAATATCATCTCTAATTAAGTTATTTTAAAGTAATGTATCTGACGATTGAATATATTATTCTAAATGGATTAAAATTAAATTATTGATCGTAGTATTGAATTAATTGTAGGTGTAGTATAAATTAAATATAGATATAGTCTTAGAATTTTTCTAAGAATGGTTTGTATTCAGTTAAATCAGCTTATTATGCTGCCATTAAAAGGGATTCAGAAAACACAAGATATGTAGCATCGACTTCGGTTCAGTTCAGTCGTATTGGTCTAGGATTTGGAATATTCAAGTCCCTCCTTAGGTAAAATATTTTCTTTGGAGATTATTTCATGGAATTCTACCTGTAGGTATGGCACTTTGTCAAAGAGGTATTTAGTTGGATGTCATTTGTCGCTGCTGTGGGGATGAGCCGGAAACTCTAGGGCATACTTTGATGAACTGCTAGTGGTCTTCTAGCTATTGGTAGTTTAGCTAATTTTATATCCAGCTTAGCAGAGACATGAGATTATTTATTTCAAATTGGGTGCAACGATTTAAGAAAATGCTCCCTTGAGGTGTTTTCAAAATTTTTGTAATGCTTTCATAGTTCCTTTGGCATGCTCATAATATTTTCTTTCGATAAGCACAAAGAGCTAGATTTCCCTTTTTCTTTTAATCGTGCCTCATCCACCTTGAAGAGTATATCAAAGCTAATCAATGTTACCAACCTCATTACATGCAAGTTAATCAGGATTTTATAGATCTTTAATCCATCATTGGGCTTATATGTGAATGATTATGTATTGCAGACTGTTATATAAGGTGAGCCCATTTAAAAGTGATCATTTGGATTTGGATAATTTGGACTTTAATGTATCTAAAGAGTGCAAGACCTTTAATGTGTAGAGACTAATGGGTAAATTCTAAGGAAGTTTTCAAAAATAACCTAAAAAGTAAAAAAAATATCAAAAATAACTTTGACTTTTTATTCTTTCAAAACTAACTTTATAAAAAAATATTTTTCAAAAATAACCCAAAAAACATGCTTCTTATTCTTCATTATTTCTTTGCTCTCTCTCTCTCTCTCTCTCTCTCCCCTTTCAAACCCCTTGAGACTTATGCACGATTTTATGGCTATTCTATTTGTAGGACAATAGTTGTAGCTATGGCAGAGCTAGAGCAAGAGCAGTAATGGAAGAGTAAGAGTAAATGCCAGCTGCGCAGTGGTCAATATCTAGGAGAAATATTAGCTCTTTATTTTCTTCACTTACCTTCTGCCTTTTCTTCTCTTTCTTACCTCCTTGTCAGTATGCTCTTTCAATTTATTCTTCAAAGTTTAGATTTTTTTTGGTTTATAAAAATTGCTTTCTTTGTTTGAAATAGGCACATGCTCACAGTTGCTACTTTATAATTTAGAAGAGGTTCAGATAATTGAGTCGTTTTAAGTTTTTGAAGGGATTTGTGTGCATGGAATTACTTATAGTTCTTTTGATAACCAATGGTAATTATCCACAATTTAAAGATAGTGGTGCATAATGTTTACTTGCCTTTCCTAAGGATTGATCCAGCGGTTGCTGCTTTTGATGGAATCTCGAGTGTGCTCTTAAAGGTGGGTTAGTTCGTGCAGCTGTAGGAGGATTTTGTGCTACAGTTATGGAAGAGGATGAAAGGTGCATTGAGGAACCTACATCTCACTTCAAGCCAATGGTAGATCTTGAGGAATATCATGGGCTGTAGGTTTTTTTAGGCTTTGCTGTATTGAGGCACCTATGTTTGTTAATGTTAGTGTGATTTGAGTGTCAATTTATTCTTAGTTGCTTTGCTTGCTTCTTTACTTGATGCGAATACCAAATTAAAAACATGCAATGAGTATGGAGCTAGCTAGGAATTAATAATACACGTGAGAGGTTTTGTTAGGCTTTAAGATTCCAAAATTCAGTCTTTGTTCTGAATTTTGATTAACTAGCTAGTAGTATTTGTTTGTTTGTATTGCATAGTCTCTATTTTTGCTTTGTATTGTTGCTGTTTTGATTCCAAAAATCTTAGTTTTTCTTCTCTAATTTGTTTGCTTAATTATGTAATACTGTTACATAATTAATTTCTTACTTTATAATTTGCCAAGATCCTATCACCCAAGCATAAAAAGATGATGCTGGCCTCACCTCTGAAAATAATCTTACATTTCTAATAAGCTTATTGAATGAAAAGATTACATTTGTTGGGCCATAATAAAGATTAATTAATATGTCCACATGAGGTTAATTTCCATCAAACCCATATAAAATTAAATTCTAGGTTTAGATTCATTATGATTTTTTTAATCTAATAGAATTTTTTAATAGAATTTTTTGTTTGTTGATTAATGTTTATTTCTGTTTATAAATTTTGTTTCCTGTTATTTGTTATTTTTTTTTGTTTTGCTGTTTTCAATTATTTTTGTTGGGGAAAAGGTGCATTTTTGCACCCAACATTTTCAACGAGGCGTTGATAAGCCCCTTTCATTTTTTTTGGCTAAAAACAACACAGCATTTTGAAAAATCAACTATTTAAGCCTCTCTACCCATTTTGATTTTAACAGACATTTACCACTGTTTATAAATGAGTGATGTGGCATTAGTGAGTCCCACTAAGTGAAAACTTTCTAAAAGTAAGATAAAAAGATTAAAAAAATCTAAGAAAAAAATTCCCCCTCCTAACAAATGATCTCTCCTATGATATCACTACTTCTCACCACCGCCACCACCGCCACCACCGTAAGCAAGAACCATTACTGCTGTTACAACTTGATAGATTCCAAGAACAAGAAATGATAAACGCCAAGCTATAGATGAAGATATTTGCCAACGATTCATCATTGAAGTGTATATCTGTGGCATTACCAACTGCGATACTCCGGAACCTGGATTTGCCCAACCGACAGCTACTCCATTAGCGAGGCCAACAACACAGCCAGGGAACATGGAGGACATCCAGAACTGGTAAGCTACAAAGTTGGCTAAACAAAAACTAACTAGAAAATGAATGAGAATAAAAGAAGAAGAAAAAGTGATAAAACATGTAGACATAATGACAGGAATAAAGAAGGTGGAGAAAAAGCAAGCAAAAAGAAAGAGCCAAGCTAAGTGAAAGGCACACATCTGAGGTGAGGTTAGCGAGAGTGGTCGAAATTAGTTGCTTTATTTTCATCATTAAAATGAAGATGACGAGATTGAGAAATGCTTTGGGAGTGCTCCATTTTTTGCGACAACAATTCTGTAAACAGAGATTTTGCAAAGGAAGTTTATAGCAACAAAACAGGTGGGAGAGCCGCTCTAGATTTTCTTGGAAAAAAAACTTCAAATTGACTTGCTACTATAAGCTGCACAACCACCGGCACTAAAACCACCAACCAGTACCCCCTTTATTAGCCTTCACTTTAATAACATTCTACAGCAATTGCAACATGCACATCAACCTCGCCACCAGCAGTTGCACCAGCAGAATATTCATGGCTATTTATTTTTTCCAACTTCGTTATTTGCAGGAAAAGCAACATCAAGAGCAAGTAATGCAGGTAACAGCTGAAAATCTATGCAACCTGGGAAACTTGCATTTCTCTAAACCATTGCAGTCCTTGCTCAACCCTTTTTAACAAACCCATTAATGAACACAGTCCACGGAGTAGCATCTCTGTCAGGCATTTCATCGAACAACTCAATTGCACATCCTATCTCGCCATTCCTCATGTACCCATCAATCATTGAGGTTATTTGTTTCTTGATCTCTGCTCAATCTCTGTGACCTTCTTGATCTTAAGAGAGGAATCAATACACTCTCTTGATTCTTTTGAATCTACATATAATCATCACATCGTTTTCTAATTAGCCATAAATTAAAGCATTTTAGAATCAAATACTAAATATTAGACAAAACAAACAGATACCCAAACTAATATTTTTATTCCCCTTCACTATTTGTTTCTTAATCAATAAAACTAAAGCATTTTAGAATCAATCATTGCTTTGGAATTTGCCATCAAATGGGTGTTCTTCAAGTAATATAAAATGCAAGATTCCCAGTAAAATCAATATTTTAGATGGAACTGCAATTGTAAATGGGTTTTGCTTATTTGAGAGAAAGCGAAACAAAATGGTTTTGCTTATTTTAGATGGAACTGCAACTGGGTTTTACTTATTTGATAGAAAACGAAAAAAATGGTTAGATTATATTAGGAAATAAAGAGTAAAAATAAAAATAACAAATTGTGCAAAAATTTCGAAAGAAGACGAAAGATAGTGGGCAATGGACAAGCAACAACCGAATTATTACCTTGCCTTTTGGATTTGAGATACCATATTGCATGTGACATTTCCTACTTCTTTAGTTAGAATACTTCTTTGGAATTTACAAAACCTTTTGAATTTGGGATGCTATTGTAGATTCAATGCTCTTACTTTTTATTGAAGAAGAGGGAGACTTTTTTTGTCAGCTAAGAAAAAAATAAAACAATAAAATAAAATTAGTTTTGTTTAGTGGCGTCCGCCGTTAGCCATATCAGCATTAGTAACGGTTGTTTAATGTCTCTATTAAAATAAGGGCTTAAATAGTTAATTTTTCAAAAAGCTATATTATTTTGAGCCAAAAAAAAAACGAAAGGGCCTTATCAGCGCCTCGCTGAAAACATTAGGGGCAAAAATGCACCTTTTCCCTTTTTGTTGTAATCCTTTGTTTTTTATTGTTTTCGTTTGTTGTTTTTCATTGTTTTCGTTTATTGACTTTTGTTGATTTTTGTTGTTTTCAGTTGTTTTTGTTGTATTCTTTTGTTTTTATATGTCTCTTGTTGTTTTCATTTATTGATTTTTGTTGTTTTTAGTTATTTTGTTTGTTGTTTCCATTTGCTGATTTTTATTGATTTTTGTTGTTTTGTTATTTCAGTTGTTTTTTGTTGTTTCCATTTGTTATTTTCATTTGTTGATTTTTATTATGAAAAAACAACAAACAGAAACCAAAACAACAAAAAATAACAACCAAAAAATTATGAAATATATCAAAAATTATTATTGTTATTACTAATACTAATAAAAGTAAAAATTTTATTTATGGCTTTAATTTTTTTTATTAATGCTGAAAAACAACAACAGCTAAAAAAACAAAAAACAACAAAAAAAAATCAATAATTGAAAACAACAAACAACAACAAAAAGAACAAAAATCAACAAAAATTAACAACTACAAAAACAACAAACAACAAACAACAACCAAAACAACAAAAATCAACAAAAAAAAAACAACTGAAAAAACGACAAATAGCGAACAAAAGAACAAAAAAAATAACAACCAAAAGACGAAAAAAAAATTATGAAATATATCAAATTATTATTTTTATTATTCATACTAATAGAAGTAAAAAAAAATTATTGATAAAATAATTATTGAAGACTATAGGTAATTTTTTGTTTAATTAGCTTAACTTTTATATTCTAAATAATTTTAAATAATTTTTCTAAATAATGATAAGTTTCAAGATTAAAAAAATTGTTACTTAG
>CATIWK010088084.1:0-13086 GCA_949634005.1 Mallotus japonicus
AGGTTTACAGTAAATATCTTTATCACAGTTATGATTTAAACTCCAACCACTTTCTTACTGAACTTACCTTAGTTGCTTTGTCGATTTGCTGAGAGATAAGCGAAAACAATGGACAATATAATCATAAGCAGGACAATCTGCATAAAGATTATGCAATAGAATTCAGTCGATCTTCTTCTAAAACAAGCAATAATGCATTGCCATGCAATGCCTATGCAAACCAGTTCTAAGAATGTATAAGATTGATGGCAGAGAGGTAATATGCGTCAGTTCATAGTGAAGAAGAAAACTTCTATGTAAATACTAAATTGAATATGTATGATATATACATATATAAGTGAAAATAGAGGTAAACTTTCTTGTTGAAAAAAATATACGATTTTTGTATATTGACAAAAATAGATTCAATTTGTTTTTTAAAAATTATAAAATTGATAAAAATAGTTTTAAACTTGTGAAAAATTTTAATTTACTCTTATATAAAACTTAGACAGATTCAAATAAAAATAAGATGTCCTTTATTAATTTTTATCGAACTTAAAAGTTTCAAGCTCAACTAGCAACTTTTCTGAAAATAATTACAACAATAATTATATGCACCTTTTTCATGTCTATGCAATTTAGATTTATCAATACTTTATTAAATTTTTTTCTCAAAAAAAAATCTTAAATTTTAATAACTTTAATGCATTTTAATCTTATAAATGCATTAAAAATATATAAAATTTAAAAAAAAAACTCTTTAAGAAAATAAAAATAAAATTATAAAACTAATCATAATAAGGTTTCTTTGTAGGATTCTTACATAAAATAGAGTATGTAGCTTTTATAAATTATTCTAGAATAAAATAGAGTATGTAGCTCCTATAAATTTATAAAAAAAATCCTTTGCTTAATTTTTTAAAATTTGTATTGGATATCATTTGCATATTTATATGCAACAATTTAACTAGCTATGAATAAAAATAATAATCGACTCAATTTAAAATTTTGATATATTCAAAATTAAAATTTAAAATTCAATTTTTTTAACAATGTTTATATACATCAAGAAATTCTTTTTTTACAAAAAAATATTTATTATTTATATGAATCAACGTATATTACCTTAACTCATTGTAAAGATTCATTTAAGATTCAAATTAGATAAAATCAAAATTTTACACAATATTTAAATAATTTAAGACAAATAACGATTACATCTAAAACTTTTTAATTGAATTTTTAAAAATATTAATTATATAACTGTATATTTATACTCATGATAAACTAAACATTAGCTTTATTTTTTATTGAAATAAATAATTGCCTTATATATTATAGTTTTTTAAAAAATTGAATATAAGCTTTAATATTTTCTATAACTATTATGATTTTTGTTTTATTTTCTCATTTTGCAACAATCTAATTGCTAAGCATATATATTATAGTTTTTTAATTTTTAAATATAATCTCGATAGATTATATGGTTATTATGAAATTTAAATATAAAATAAGTTAAAATTGAAAAACTAAAATTACTTATAATTCATACTATAATATATTATAAAATGAAAATAATTCATATTTTTATTATAATAATTTTGCCTTTTATAATCAGAAAAAACTTAAAGTCAAATTACACATTCAATAAATACTTTAATCACATGTAACGCATGTGAAAAGAAAAACTAGTACATATATATAAGAAAAGTATACTTAGATTATGAATGTATTTTGTAAAAATAATTTGATTACTATTTATATTATTAACGACTTTGGCTTTTATACTTTGTACTAGTAAACAGCAAAAGAAAACAAAACATAATTTTAACCTTTTAAAATCACACAGCTTAAAAATCATTGTTAGAGAGATATAGGTACCTAGAGATAAAATGTTAATTATTGGTCAAATGTTTAAATTAAATGTCGTGAATGTGCAAAATAAGAAAACTTAAAGAGAATTTTGATAAATTTATAGGAACTTACATATGCTGAATTAGATATTGGCTCACTCTTTAAGTAAGACTTCCTAGAAGAAACAAAATTGTAAAAATGTCAGCAAGGTAAAAGAGAAAGAATTCCGTAGTGCATGTTAGAGTATAGCCACACAAACCTTATGTTTAGAAGCCCAGAATCCCGGCAAGTCTTTTGTATTGCTTCCAACCTGCTTATTGTCTTTTCTGCATTGGGATCATTCCTGTCAACCTGCAGTGGCCAATAATGCATTTTCATTAACAAGTGTCCCCCAGAAAATGTTGCGGAGTGACAGGGTAGAACCTTAGTGAAGTCAAGGAATACTACTATGTAGCTGCATATTAAATTTGCTTCATTTACAAGACTACTTTCATTACAGTTGTTAAGTGAATTGACAAGACTAGAAAAATTACAGTGACCATTACTTGCCCTACCCTATGCATGGCTGAAAAGTGTCCAACTAGTTAGAAAATAGATGGCATTTTAACTGCAAAGAAACTTAGAATGGAAGTCCACCATCATTGGCTTACCCTAGACCAGAAGTTAAGCGTAAGATTATTTTTCCATATGAAAGAGAATATAACGTTCAGAAATGTGCAGACATGATAACTTTTCATGTTCAAACATCATCAGCATTGCTTCCTCCTATGAAATTAAACATATGCAAAAACTATACAAGATTCAAGGAGACAAATAAGCCTTGCAAGAGAAAAGAAACTACAAGAAAATTGAAACAGTACAAGATACTGGATAGAATATTAAATATTACACATTAATATAGCACTCCTGCACCTACTTGCTAGACAGATGTATATATTGTCTTGCTAAGCAGATATATATTGTTTGGAAATATGGAAGCATCATACCTTGGACCTAAGCATACATGAGAAGTCGAAGAAAGCACCATAGACATCAGCCATAGTCTTTGTTCGATCAATGACTTTTGCAGTAAGCCCTAGAACACATTAACAAAGGGTTAAACATGACCAAGGAACTTTTACATCCTAGTCTTTTCTACTCTACAGACCTGCAAGAAAGACTAATTCAAAGCTTCAAATCCTTAAAAAAAATGGGGCAGCAGCTGAGGCTTATAGCACATGAGTGCTTAAAATAGCCTGAGATATACATGCTGATGTAAGATAAGGAATGATGTTCTAATCTTAATGGGATGTTAAAATCCGAACAAAGTAACAGGGAAAAAAGAGAGAGAATAGGTACACTTCGAATCCATCATTTTCAGACATAACATGTCTCTACTTTTTTATTGTGGCTCAAACCCCCTAAATCTAGATTATATATTTTAACAGATTTCTCCATGAATCTAAAACAGGTTTTTAGATTTAGCAGTCAAGAAAACTAATTAACGGTTCATAGTCAGTGGAACTCACCACGCCTCATTTTCACTACACCTCTGAATACTTCAATGTTGTTGTAGCACAATGCTAGGGTTCCAATTGCCATGATCTAGAATTAAAGACATGCCAAGTGAGAACCAAGCTTCCATGGAAACATTTGAAAAAAATCATTTACATAACAATTATGAACAGCACAGAACTGACACATCAAAATGAGAAAAACAGCTTGGTTTTGTTTTATACATAATTATGCATTTGTAGGAAGGTATAACTGGCGCCCATTGAGAAAAAAGGTTGAGACCAGGGAGGTTAAGATGGTTTTTCTCATTTGCTTTGCAATGTTGATAAATGCATTACTATATTGAAGTAGCAGGTGGAGTAAATAAGCGGAAAACATTTGCTATGTAGGGTGAATTTGTGAAAAAGGATTTAGCACCTGCAGCTCTTTTTGAAGATCTATGACTGAACTGGGTGGCATGGAGAAAACAAGGCTCCATTCAGCCAAAGCCAACCCGAAAAATTTGATGTTGAGGCATAGTTTATTTGAGTGATTTGAGATTAAGGCTTAGTTAAGTTGATTTAATTATGTAAAAAAATTGAGTAATGCATTCAGAAGTCAATATCACACGAAAAAGAATATCAAGACTGGGAAATGAAAGAGAGATAAAACTTCAAATACAGAAACAGAGCATCATAATATGAGGCCAGATCTGGTTGGAAAATTAAATGAGGCAGAGCAAATTATAGAACAGATATTTAGACAGAAACAAAAGGTAATTCTTGTTAGCTATTAAGAAGGCAAGAAAGTCCAAAAATAACAGCATTTTTTTGTTTCATTTGAAGGGTGAACCTAGCCATTTTGTAAACTAATCACAAGGCTGATATGCGATGATGTATTCATTTCATCAAGTGCCAAATACCAAAAATTAGACATCATAGGCTACATCTTCTATATACATATAATAAACATATCTTGCTATTGCTGATGTTGAATAAAAGCAGAACAACTAACTGCTGGAATCATTTGCTATTCTTGGAAACAGAACTTGTCCATAAAAAGTCCCCAACTTAACAGTGTAAATAAAATGCATACAAACTATCTTCTTGTTCAGTCAAATTAACCCTTACTATTTCGCCTTGATAACATAAACAAGAAGCAAAACAAGGAAAAGAATTGCAGATTTTTTGCAAAATTTACTTTTGTCAAAGGATTCCACAGGACCCACATTGTTAAGTTCAATTATATCATTTCTTGTGTCACATTTTTTCTTTTTTGAAATGTCTCGTGTCACATCAAACAAGTGAAATAATAACATAGAACACATATAGGCTGATATTATTTCACACCTGAGGGATGGCACAAAACCGGAATATAGCAGGATCGTGCAGTGCAGACATGTACTTCAAGCAATCATCCATATGGATCAAAGCATTAGTAACCATGTCATTCAAACATTGCACTGCTTTGACTGAGTTCTCTTCATATTTCAAGTCCTGAGAAGCAAACAAGAGATGCAGGGGAGAAGGCCAATCAGATGAAGTAAGATGACAAATAAGATGCAAATGTTACCATTCAACAAGAAATGACAACCAAATGACATTGAGATTAGTTAAACAAATAAAGATATGAAAAATGAACAGACCTCGAGTTTGTTAACATATTTGCCCCAGATCTGGCGAGGCCAAAACATGCGGGACTTAGGTATCTCATTTATATCCTCCAAATAATCTCGAATAATGTTTGTTTTCTGTGTTTATAAAACAAAGAATATGCAGTATTAGAATGAAATTTCAAGGTAAAGTTAAGACTGCAAGTAAATCACATAGATTGTATTTGCATCATTGCATGACATATCATGCAAATAGAATGTATTTGCATGACATATTATATCATATTTGCATGACATATCACAACGAGACCTGAAGAAATAAACCCATTGAGTTGGACAGGCTGTCTGGTGCCAGATCTTCTAATCCAGCGGCATGGAAAAGCTTAGATAGCCCTAGTCCAACAAGTCCTGCTACGTAATGGCAATACTCATTATAGTCATCAACAGTCTCTACCTGCAAAATTAGAAGTTCAATGGCATCATAATCATTGACTGTTTCCATCTCTTTGTGTCTGTGTATATCCTTATTTTGCACAGTGAAAATTAATAGTGATTCATCCTATTAATTTCTGAGTCAGCCATCTATTTGTTCTGCATTCCTGCAAAAAGACATCCAATAACTCACCTCCTTGCATATGAATTTAGCCATTCCTGCACCCATTCTTTTTGTTATATCCTCAATTGCCTCCTGATAACTGCAAAATTAGATTTCACTCTGAATGTCATTCATAGAGAAATGAAAAACTTCAAATATGATTCTAGTGGCAATGTCACATACAAGTGATTAGATATGGTGAGACATCAAACCACATAATACGATATAGACTCAAAGAATAATGCATGGGATGACACCATTACAAATAAATCCGCATATTCATCTACATTAAGATCTAGTCTCCCTTTTTTTTTATTCTTTACAAAAGAAACAAAATACTATCTTGACTTGCTCAACTCTTCAACAACCCAAGATAGACTTGATGACTCATCCAAGTTTAAGAGTTTCTTGAGTGGACTTCCATCCCTGAATTGGGTGCATGTTGCAGCATTATTTTGAACAATTCCATGGATCTACAGCTAGATTTTTCTGAGAGTTTGTGAAAATTAACTTATTTAGAGCACAAACAATAGAAATTAGCAGAGGTGATACCACAGAAACTCATTGGAAAACTGATGAAAATGTTTAAGATGCATCTATATATCATGGTTAGAAACTGTGAAGAAAATAGTAAGAGCTTAAAAATATCCTCATTTTAGGTTGTCCTCAATTAGGTATACAAGAGGGGATACAAGTAGACACAACCTTTTTCCCAGCTGAAGAAAAGCAGTTGAAACATGATGAAACTGGTCCATGAGAACCTTATAGTCTTTAGTGCCACCTTACAAAAAAAATAAATAAAATCAGAGTGAGCACAAATTGCTGTTAACAGAGAAATATAGATACCATATAACCATGGTCTCTTAGGCATACACTTCTGAAGCTTTCTACAAAACATAGAAGGAACTTGAATGTTTGAATGTATTGCGATGCTAACTATTAAAAAAGTAGTTTTTTTTTTATAAGAAAGCTCAATTATTAGGATCGGAACATCAAATATCCATTTGAATGGCAATTCCAGTGAAAGCAGATGAGCTCGAAGAGACAGAATTCATATGCAAAAATGAACAAATATATAACAAACACAATGGGGCAAGAATGAATGAAAAATGTTTACAAGTGATAATGACTTGAGTTGGCATGCATGCCCTACCCTCCAAGAAAGCAGCTGATTGAGAAAATGCGTTACAGATGCAGCACAATGAAATTACCAAACCAATTTTGGAAATTGAATGAATCAGGTATAGGGTTCACCAATTTGTAAAATTGAGAAAAATCATAAGTGAGATGTTAATACTCACATGCAAAGTGCCATTCACGATTGTATATGTGCTTGTAAAAATCTATCAGAATTGGTACTTTGACATCTGTAGGGATGCTTGTGTCGTCCTCTGTAAAGAAATCATGAGTACAGCCAAACAAGATTCATTGACTCAAATAATGGCATCAAGAACAGGAAATGAGGAATTTCAACAAGAAGAAAATGCTAGCTGAAGCAGAAAGCCCAATAATCTCCAACCTTAAACCCTATTGTATATAAACCTCATATTCAACCAAAGTATTATTAACGTTGCAAGCAAATGATTATTAAGAAACCATTTTGAAGCTAATAACCTTCCAATTTTCTTATATGTTAACAACAGACACAAATGATATTATGCTGAGGAAACCAAAGAGAATATATTGACCTCACAAATTCCAGTTTCAACCCCAATACTTGCTTGCAACTGAAAACTCCCCCTAAACTAGCTATTAGAGCACATTTTATGCTAGAGCTAGCAACTTCAAATGCAGCTTAGCAATGGATGAAGAAGCTGCATTTGAAAAAATGGTGTGTATTACACATGTACAAGACATATCCAAAAATCATTCGTGTATGGTTCAACAAGCCACGTCCAATGTAACAATAGCAAGAAAAATCACACAGAAATTGCAAGGTTAAAGATAATAGAGACAAACCAACAGTGTCAAGGGCTCGGAGAACCAAATAGAATATGCAGACCTGCAAAACACAAAAAGACAAGGAAAATTAGAAACCGTTCATGCATTTAGGTAAATAAAACAGAATTGGTAATTATATGTCAAAAAAGGCTAATATCAACAATTAGGAGAGAGAAGGAGCAGTTTTATACTGTAGTACATGCTTAACAAAAATCCGGGGTAAATAAATATGTAGAAATACATTTAGCAGCCGTGCTGCTTCGATAAATATCACTTATTTATGAGCCTTTATAGTGCATGAGGAGAATCTTCAATTGCATGTCATTGGCTCATTTGCCTATCAACTTGGCAACTTGCCAAAGTTTATATACATTAGTTGGTCAAAACTCATGCATGATTAAAACAAGTGAAGAAAGTTACATTCCACAACTGAAGACATGCGTATAATGCAACTTAAAGAAGCGATCTTTTGCTGTTTAATTCATGCACATTCTGCAACTTGATCAACAAATGTACTTCGGCTAAAGAACCAATTCAAGACAGATTAACAGTATGCAACTGCCTAGTTTGGGCTTAAATGGTAATTGGGTGGTGAAGTAACCAGGATTGCAACCAGCAGCAACCATCATTTCAAGAAAAAGACATGTATCCACAATCCTCTCCAAAAAAAAAAGAAAAAAGACCCCAAGTAAAGACCACTGATTCATATCGTTCTACCTAGTTAAGAAGCTAGATGCAGATAAACAATGACTCATACAGCTAAATTTGTAGATCAATTGTAAAAATGTGATTAAGCCAGTCAGTCCAGCCTTAATTTCCATTTAATAGATCTTATTCCTCCATTATGCTCAGTTTAGACTTCAGCGCCTCAACTACAATATTACATTGGATTATCATGCATCATACAATTTCCAAAAGCATCATCAATTGTGCAGCACTCAAAATTATAAACTGAAACAATATCCACAAAAACAGAAGACCAAGAAACTTAAAAATTGCCAATGCCAGGCTTATTTTGCTCACATTCTAAAAGCCATTCAACATTTTTCAACAATTAACAAAAAAAAAAAAAAAAAAGAGCTTTATCAATCAAGGTTGCTTTAATATTATATTTGGAGTGCAATTCAAGGCACCGGTCATAGGCTTTGAGAGTAAAATTACTTTTCTAGACACGAAATCATTTTGCTTCTGTTTCAGTAAAGGGTTTTTCTGAAAATTTCTATTAAAAGCACCTCCAGATTTGACAAAAGCAAAAAAAAAAGTTGTTTCCAATTTTAAGCCAAAAATTCCATTTCCTCCAAAAGGTCAGGTGTATCTCTATTTAAACCAAGAAAAAGGAGATTTTCACCAAAAATTAACATTCATAGGACCTCAAAGAGAGGAATTGAATAGTAAAGAGGAGACGAATAAGGAACAAAAACCAATTTAGTCTCAACAAGATTCCAAATTTCTCAATGACCTGTCGATTCCCATAAAATGCAGCCTAAACACATCAAGTCAATCTTAAAATCAAACTAATCTAGAACCAATTCAACAGCAACAGCAGCATAAGATTTAACCATAGAATCAGAATTTTCCAAAGAACTCTAAATGACCCATCAGTCGAAATGAACAGACAATTTTTTCTGTTTAAAACAAAATAGAGACTCACAGCATCACGAAGTTCAGTGCCGAGCTGTTGAATAACAAAAGAAAAGCTACGAGACACCTTATGAAGCATAGAATAACAGAAACCCCAGTGAGGTTCTGGTGGGATCTGCTTCCCTGCATGTCTAGCTGCCATTTTCAACTTCAATAACGGGTAAACATCATCTGGGTGTCTCAAAATCGCTCCAAAACTGCCCATTTTATTCAAAAACAAAAAAACTTAACTGGGAGTTTTCGATTTAGGATGAAATTGATTTGAATAAAATCAATGTCACCACCCAAATTGAGGAGAAGGAGAAGCAGAACAGGAGCTGTTGTCTACATATATAATAAAAACTTAAGAGCTAAAGCTGAGACCAGATTTCGGTCTACACATGTGGCGTAGTTGAATTGATAGAAATATTTTTTTAGGAATTAACAAATCAAATTATATGTTTTTAAATTTTTATTTTATTTTATTTTATATATTTATTTATTTTATCTTATTAAAAATGGTTAGTACGTTAATGGAAGGCAACTCAACAGTGGTTATTCAAGTTACCTTACAGGTAATATAAGGAATAATACATAAATAGGCCCTTCAACTTGTGACATGAGATCAAATAGGTTTAAATTAAACTTTTTCAATAAATAAGACCCAATATTTCTACTTTTAGTACTAAATAAGTCCAATTTTGGTATCATGATAAGCGTGACAATCAAATTGATTTTTGTTTATTTTTGTTTATTTGTGTTGATGTTTATTGTCTTTTCAGTTTTTTCATCATTAATAATAAAATTAAGACTATAAATATAATTTTCACTTTTATGTGTATCAATAATAAAAATAATAGTTTATTTGATATATTTCATAATTTTTTGCTATTTTTACTGAAAAAATAATTATTGAATATTATGGGTAATTTTTACTTTAATTAGTTTAATTTTTAAATTCTAAATAATTATGAAAAAATAATTATTGAAGACTATGGGTAATTTTTTGTTATTTAGAATATAATAAAGAATAATAATTAAATAAAAAAGAATTGAATAAAAAAATTTTTTAAAAAAAGGAAAAAAACTGCAAACGCCAAAGTTGTCCCAAGAGTTTCAAAAATGGACCAAAAACATACCATAAATGAAAGTAAAGAAAATAAAAGTGAAAAAAGAAAAAGTAGTTAACCATAAACGAAATAATTGGCGTTGACTGGGACATGAAATTTCCTCTAAAATACTCCCTCTATTCCTAAATAATTATCATTTTAGAAGTCTAATTTTGTTCCTAAATAATTATCATTTTAAGTTATCAATGCATTTTAACTATTTTTTTTTTCTATTTCACCCTTATTTAATATAGGAGAATTAATTTAAAAAAAAATAAAAAAAAAATATATATATATATAGGAGAATTAATTAAATAGATATCTACTTATTTTGAAACTCTATATAAAGCTAATAATTGGCTAAAGGGTAGTATAATATTTTATACGTATATTAAATATATTCTTTAATTTAGGTGAAGAATCCTTAAACGACAATTATTTAGGAACAGATGGAGTATATAGAGTTTGAATGTCATCATTGACTTTTGCATTAAATCTCCACTTCATTTAAAAAAAAAAAAATTCATTGCCTAACTTGTCAAATTAGTTTTTAAAGGAAAGGGACCATCATCGTTGACTAATTATCTTAATTTTCATCTAATTAAAGAAAAATTTAGACAAAATTATAAAAAAATGTTTCAACTTTCATCAAAAAAGTATTTAACACTTTAAATTTTTAAAAAAATCATTAAAACTCATAAAACTTTTAAAAATAATTTAAATAAACACTTTTCTTAATATTTAATGTTAAATTTTAGCTTTTGAACTGTAAAAAATACAAAAAAAATCCTTAGTCTTTTAATTGGTATGATTAAATCTTAAGTATTTTAAAATTTTAAAATATTTTTATTAATCAACATTTTATTTTAAAATTTATTTTAGAGTATATGTTACTTATTTCTTAAAATAATTTTAAAGCATAAAAATTATTGATAAAATTTATTAAAAGTGTAAAAACTATCATTAAAAATTATTAATTTAAATTATTCTAAACTATGTATTTTCATTGTTCACTTATTATATTAATTTTCATTTGATTTAAAAGAAAAATTTATATCATTTGACCTTTCACCTTATTTAAAAGAAAATTTAATTTAAATAATCTCTGTGTTGAGTAATAACTGTTTTACTATAACAAAATGATAAAATTAAAATAAAATATATATCTTAATAAATTAAAAATGCATCTTGATGTGTTTTTTTTTTTTTTTTTGATGTGTTGATAAGCTTTAAACATGTATTGTCTGGTTGGCATTGAAGTGATGCGATTCAAAGAATGCTATGTTATGTCTTTTTTTGTATAATTCTTTTGAAAAATATCTTATTGCAATTTGAAAGAGACATTATAGACGTGAAGCAAAATTGTGGTGTGGAATGCTGTAGATTCCAACTCTGTCTCCATTTATCATAAGATCCAAACTTTGGTACAATTTTTCAAAAATAAAAAAAAAATTATATTTTTAGCTTCTCTGAGAATATATATTAAAAACTAGTAATTTTTTTAATCTTCCTGAAAATTTGAATTTAAAATTTATCTTATGGTTTAATTTTTTAAAAAATAAAAAATAAATATTTAAAATTAATTTGATAAAATTGCGCTGGACAAATTAGGAATGGATTAGATTCAGTTTAATTCCAATAAAAGATTTTGTATTTTCTTAATTTTATGTATATAATTATATAAATACATCTACTTTATTTTATACAATATATTGAATTTAAATTAAAATTTAATTTAAATTAAATTCATATATTAATTTTATAAAAACTGAAATTAAATTTATAATTTTTTATGTCATGAAGTTTGCATTGATGCGTCGATGAGGTTTGGTTGGGATTGTAAAATCCTTATCAAGTGGAGGCACTCAAGAACCAAGGTCTTTGGTTTAAGTTTTAGTGGTGTCAAAATCAAAGTTTGTCTCTTTGATGTACTCTAGGTAAAAAAAAGTTTAAGTTTGACACTCTATATATATATATATATATATAATTGTAATATTAATAATATTAGATATATAATAGATATTATATGATAAATATTAGATATGATAGATAGGATATGATATATATATAAAATGTTGTAATATGTAATTGGTTGTAATGGTTGTTAAAAAAAAAAAGTTTGCATTGATGCATGTTGATATTTGACAAACTGTAGAATATTTAGACTTCTTTGGCTGTTTCTGTAAAGTTTGACTCTGTCTATTTCTTGTTTTGCAATTCTTTTATTAGTTTTTAAATTCCACATTTTACTTGTGTTATTTTTTTTAACAATTATATGTGTCATTCAATATATGGGTATTAGACTTTCTTTAACATTCAAATTATTGAAGAAATAATAGTGGTTTATTTAATAGTTTTGTTTATTAAAAATAATAGTTGATGACTTACTTACTACTCTAACATATTGGACATTTTAGATTAATTTGATCTTACGTTAGTAATAGTTTAAGATTTTCTTAAATACAAGGACATTTTGAGATTCGAATTCTATTGTCTTCAACTATTTCCACATAATTCAGAAGAAGAGGGATAAAATTTTTTTAAAAAATTAATTTTTATTTCTATAATAATATATAATTAGTTTGTAATGCTTAGATAATATGATCTCTTTATTAATAATAAAGATTTAAAAAAATAATAATTTCTACATTAATACATAATAATTATTATTTTTAAAACAAATTAAAACAAAGGAACCATTATTATTGATACCCCACAGGTATATTCCTATTCTATATCTAATATATTCCTAAACAAATAGTAACTTGCAGAGAAAGGAAGCTCAAACCAAATAGGAGAAGGAGTCTCGGATTAGGAAGTAAATACTCATAAAAGACACAAGTCCTACATGCAAGAGGAATCTCATTCCTCTTAGGTTTGCATATCTCATTCTCTATAAA
>CATIWK010088085.1:0-15727 GCA_949634005.1 Mallotus japonicus
ATACATTATTCAAATCTGTGCATGTAAATAAAATATTTTTAATTTTAAAATTAAATATCTGAATATTAAAAAATTAAAAATATATTTGTCATTCTAATTTTAATATAATCAGAATATATAAGTGTAAATAAATTAATAATACTAATAATAATTATGCCTTAAAATAATAAAGGACTGTTAAAAAAATGAGAGGATTGAAATGATAATTTATAAAAATTATGAGGATCAAAAGAAAAATTTTTTAGTTAAGGAGAGTGGAGCAAAACACAAGGTGTTTAAATACAAAATTTACAAGTTGAGGTGTCTATAAGATCAAATATTAAGTATAGGGAACTAATAGAATTTTCACTCCAAGTTCAGGGGGTTAGGTATGTGTTTGACCTAAATAAATAAATATATATATACACATACTTTTAATATAAAAAATAATTAAATACAATTATTACAAGTAACTTTTTAAGTTCTCATTTTTATATTCGATTTTTTATATTTAATTAATTTGTAATTTTTAATGTATTAATTTATTTAACTAATTATTTAAAAACGCATTCACGAGGAGTTGATTTTAATTGTATGTGCTTTAATTAATATTTCATGTTTGATAAAATTAATATTATATTATTCTTTCGTAAATATTTGTAATTCAAATGACATAATATATTTAAATTAAAAAATTTTAAGTTAGAAATGAATAAATTTCTAGAACTGACTAAAATATAAATATTAAATTCAATTTTTCAACCAAACTTTGCTACGCAAAGTAATTAATCAATTGACAAAAAATTCAAAATATGAATCCATAAGAGATGGATTTATATCTTCACATTTTTCAAGCCTGAGCATACGCAAAAGTACCAAATTTAATTATATTTTTTTTAAGTAAAATGTTAGAGTTTAGAAATCATTCTGAAGTTCAAGATTTATTAAAATTAAAGAGAAAAAGTTATACAGAGACAGAGAAAAGAAAAAAGAGGCAGAAACCTCCAACAAAAACTAATAAAATCGAAATGGGACTCTCTTGCTATAAACATCACAAATAGCAGAATTACAAAAAGATAGCGCAGAATCATAAATTGAGTCTATGCGGTTTCTTGGATGCTCTTTTAAGGAGAAACATTTGTTGAGGATTCTGGAATTTCTTTAAAACTTTCTTCTTATGATTTGAAACAGTAGCCCAATTGTCATCATGAAGCTTAACTTGGTTTGCCCAAGACATAGGATTCTCAGTACCATGATTAAAATTATTGTTGTCCCTAACCAAAAATTCATCATTACGTATCATAGTTTGTTGTTCCTCAGACCCACTATACTGTTCACCTTCTTCTAGGCAAACAGCAGCTGTTTTTTCATGCCGGATTGCCCTTGCATCCATATCACTAATGGCCTCTAACTAAATAGCTGCATCATCTGATTCCTTATCGCCATTATGAAACATCATAACCTCTTCAATCGGAGAAATGTCATGATCCTTCGGAGCATCATTCAATTCTGCTTCCGCATTAATCTGACCATCAAGGTCATCACTAGCTTTTTCCGTTAGACCGGCATTGGCTGTTGGCAAAATAGCCACACTATGTTTTCAGGATGTTCTTGCACTAGACATGCTGTGAGGGGAGCAACCTCATCATGCAGTTTTGCGAAAACATTGTTAACCGGAATGGATGACTTGAAGGTCGGTTTGAGAATCCAAATCTTCTTTGTTACTTCCACAGATTTGCCAGCGTCGTCTGTCGAAGAGGGAAGTCTCCGTTTGTAATCAATAGATACATGACCTAAGTTAGAGCAAATATTACAAAAAAGTGGAAGATTCTCATACACCACATCCACAAAAAAGCTCTTGCCCACTCGTTCAACCAATAAATTTTCAGGCAAAGGATTGCTGAAATCGATATCAATAAGGAATCATGCATAATGCTCAAATTCACCATTGATGGTGGCATTATCTATTTTTAAAGGAGCACCTATCCCTTTTGCAATTAATGCTAAAATTTTGGGATGCCAGTATTCCCAAGGCAGACTGTATAACCTCACCCAAATTTGTGCGTTGGTTGATTTTTTATCAGTTAGATCAATCCAACGTCTAGGGTTGTAACCGAAGGAGCCCAGGTTTTAAAGCTATGGTTCCTCTTCCCTAAATCGAGTTTTTTTCCTCTCTTGAATTCAGTATAACACGATAGTATCCACGGCCAAGAGAAATCAATTTCCAAGGTTTAGAGAGACCCCAAATTGAAGTAAGCTTTTGTTTTAAATCAACAAGCTTCCATGGAGAATCACATTTAGCTAAGATAATACGAGCAATCAGTGCATTATAGCATAACAATAAACGTTGCTCATATAAATGTTGATCAATTTGAATGGTGATGTAACCTCTTTTATTAGAGGCGGGACAATCTTCTGAAGAAATAGATGATCCGATGACCGCAGCAGCGTAGGAACGTTTTACCGGAGGTACAGTTTCAGTCGCTTTGACAGAAGACGGCTTAAACATATCGCCATGGCTGAGATAGTCCATGATGGAAGAAAAGAAGGCAGCCTGAAGCTGCCGCTAGGCCTCATATCGAGAGCTTTTTCCAGTTAGAACCGTCTCAAATTTAATTATATATAATAGATAAAAGGCAGATCTCTAGAGAAGCCATGGAACCAGAAGTAACAAAGCTTGCAAGCTCTATCCATGTGCCTTGTATTCAGGAGCTAGCAAATCAATCACTTGCCAGAGTCCCACAGCGATACTTGCGCCCTGATCAAGACTTTCCAATCGTATCCGATAGTGCTTCTCTACCTCAAGTTCCTATAACTGACTTGCAAAGATTGCTTTCAGAAGAATACAAGGCTTTGGAGCTGGACAAGCTCCATCGTGCATGCAAAGAATGGGGTTTTTTCCAGGTACAATATGTATGTATGTATGTATGTATGTATGTATATATATATATATATATGGGGTTTTTTCCAGGTACAATATGTATGTATGTATGTATGTATATATATATATATATATATATATATACACACACTTGATTTCAAAAAAGTAGCAACTGAGAGTCTTTTCATTACAATTCTGTCACAAATTTATTGAAAATTCATCATAAATTTTATGACTACACTGATTTGTCACAAATTTCATTTACAAAATTACTTATTTGCTATAGTATTTGTTTTATTTTATAAGATAGACATGTGAAATTGCAGCTCATAAACCCTGGAGTGAGCTCTTCCCTAGTGGAGAAAGTGAAGGTGAAAATTCAAGAGTTCTTCAATCTGCCAATGGAAGAAAAGAAGTAATATTGGCAAAAACCTGGAGAAATGGAGGGATTCGGACAGGCTTTTGTTGTGTCTGAGGAGCAGAAGCTTGACTGGGGAGACTTCTTCTATATGATCACTCTACCACATAATTTAAAGAAACCTCACTTGTTCCCTAAGCTCCCTCTCCCATTCAGGTTTTTATATCTCTCAAAATCTAAAAATTTCTTGGTAATTTTCGTCAAGATCCTCTATATATATATATATATAGTATAATGATTAACTATTGTTAAGAAATTTGGGCTCCAATGGACCGAACACGCTCGGGCTTCATACCGGGTGTGAGTGTCGGGCCTGCACCGAACAGGCTTGCTCATGACATCACCGATCGAGCCTCCAAAATGTGAGAATGGGCCTTAATCTTGGACTTGCACACCACCAAAAGACCTTAGCCTATTGGATGGTGGCTCCTCCTTTGATTATAAGCCTCTTCTCTTTTCTTATTTTTCCAATGTGGGATTTGCTTCCCACTTCTTGCTCCAACACTCCCCCTCAAGTGCAACTGGGCTTTTACTCTTGTTGGGCCTAGTTGACACTTGCTTCATCAAGACTAATTCGAACCTGGCCTCTCTCTTTTGGGCTCTGTGGTTCTTCAGTCTTTTCAAATTACCTTAAGCTTTCAAACTTCACTGGTCCAAACTTGGCTCTCTTTTTGGGCTCAGAGGTTTGGTCTCCTCCAGTCTTCATACGGTCCATGGGCCTCTCAACTCTCCAAGTCCAACTTCCTTTGTTTGGGTTGATACTTGGGCTTCTAACATCAACTTAGGCCTCAACATCCACACGGGCCTTCAGGATCTTCTTGGCTTCTTAGGGCACTCGTGGGCTGTAATACCATGTTAAGAAATTCGGGCTCCAATGGACCGGACACGCTCGGGCTTCATACTCAGTGTGAGTGTCGGGCCTGCACCGAACGGGCTTGCTCATGACATCACCAATCGAGCCTCCAAAATGTGAGAATGGGCCTTAATCTTGGACTTGCACACCACCAAAAGGTCTTAGCCTATTGGATGGTGGCTTATTTTTCCAATGTGGGATTTGCTTCCCAGTTCTTGCTCCAACAACTATCTAATCATCTTTGTTTGTTATTGTTGCATATAGAAAGGAATTGGATGCTCACTCCGCAGAAATGAAAAATATTACCATGAAAATCCTCAACCTTATGGTAAAAGCTCTAGGAATGGAACCTGAAGAAATGAGAGAAATATTTGAAGAAGGGTTCCAAAAAATGAGAATGAACTAATATCCTCCATGCCCACAACCTGAGCTAGTCATGGGCCTCAACTCCCACACTGATAGAATTGGTATCACCATCCTCCTTCAGGTCAACGAGGTGGAAGGGCTGCAAATCAAGAAAGATGGGAAGTGGGTTCCTGTTAAACCACTTCCTGATGCTTTTATCATCAATATTGGTGACATTTTAGAGGTCATATTGCCAAATCTATTGCTAGTGCGGTTGCTAACTGAAAATAGCTACGGTAACAACAAAAGAATTTCGTCATCGCAAATTAAATGGCATGATATTTTTCATTTTGTTGCTAAATATCAATTGAATGGTCTTAATTGAACATCAATTAAATTATCGTATCAGAATCTTACAAAAAGATAAGGTTTGTATGTGACTTGTGATATATAATTGCATTAATTAATAGAGAAAAAATAATTTTTATAAGGTTTTGAATTTGAATCTTATGTATAGAAAAAATAACCCAATTCGAACTCTGAATTAGTCAGACGAAAAAATAAATTTTAGTAAGAGCATATTTTAACGTAATTGAGTTTTTTTTTATTAACATACAGGAAACCTCCTAAGCCATTTGCATCAGCACTAATGTTGTGGCCAATGCCTAACCTATCATGATCCAACCAGTGACGTATTTGGTGGAGGAAGCTAAAATCAATGACTCCCAATGCTCTTCCTTTTGATGGTAGCCCGCCATATAGTCTGCAATATAATTTGCCTCTCTGTATATGTGAACCATTGTCACTTCCCAAGCACGATGTAACAGTTTATGAATTGCATCCACCAGTTGAGTGTGCCTATGGAATCTGTTGGCATTTTGTTGGATTAAATTCAAAGCACACCTGCTATCCGCCTCAAGCTCTATCCTTCTGTATCCAAGCTCCTATGCAATATTTAGGCCTTCAAAGATATCCTATAGTTCAGCCGCTGTCATAGAGCATATACCAACTATGCAAAGAAAGCCCTGCTAGCCAGTTTCCACACCAGTCCCTTAATACACCTCATGTTGTCGACTGTGATAAAGAGCGATTATGAGCTCCATCTGTATTAACTTTCACCCACCCATAAGCAAGAGGTGACCAACGTATTACTCTTTGAATCAAAGGTTTGCCATTCCTATTGAGCTGACCAACTGTTGACATGGTAGTGTAAATTTCACGAGCTCAATTCAAAATGTCTATAACTTTATTACCCATCCATTGATCTGACCGGAATATTGAGAAATTTCTCCAAAACCAAATTCTTTATAGAGCCACCCCAAACACACAATTCCATGGCAACCCGTGCCCCTCAACATCACTACCAATCAGATTAGCTTGCATCCATTGTTTCAAATCCACAGAAAAGAAATTAGCATTGAGTTCACTAGGCAATAAAAACCTCCAATCATTTATGGTGTGAGGGCTTCTCTTATATTCTCCAATATAAACTCTCACCAAAAAATTACTCACAACAACTAAAGTCCGGCCTTCATTTAAATCTCAATCAGTAAAAGGAGAAATAAACTCTTACCAAAAAACTACACACAATTAGCATATATATATATATATATATCCTGCAAATAATCTGAAAAATGATTTAAAAAAAAAGATGATGGAGAAGTGATTTTTTTTTTGCCAAAAAAGCCCCTCCAAAACCAGAGCTTCACGAAGATAAGAAGCAAAAAGGGGGGCTTTCTGCCATTTTGTGGTGCGAAGGAAAAAAATTTCCGATTTTATGGTGCTTGTCAGAATATATAATTCCCATTCTGTGGTTGAAAGCAAAATAATTACCCGTTTATGGTGGTTTTCTGTGACGTGGCTAAGGGTGCAAAACTCTGCCGGTGGGAGTGGCGGACTAGTCAATTCTGCTATCCCAACTAGTGGAGTTAAGTAATTTTTATTTTTTTTCTTTTACAACTCCACTACTTTCAATGGCAGAGTTGGTATTTTGTCTTACTCTCATGCAACTTTGCCATTCAAAGAGGCGGAGTTGCTTTTTTTTATTTTTTTTATAATTGTAAATAGTCAAATCAAATATAACTCTCAACATTTTTCTCTTCTTTGGTAAGTTGTTTCTTTTAGCTAGACTTCTACTTCTCTTCCATCACTCTTCGTCATTATCATTGTTTACAACTAATGTATTCGGTTATGTTGTTATTATTTATTAGCTATCTTCTCACTTTGTATTACTATATATCATTGTACTCTTATTCAATCAATCAATATACAAAATGATACTCTTTCACTCTCATCACATGGTATCAGAGCTTTAAGCAAAAAAAAATGGCAACTCAACTTGTTCCGGTCAACTCCAACACAACTACAACCTCAGTCTCTACAACAAATTATACATTTGCAATCAAGTTAAACCCTAGAAATTTCCTTCCTTGGAAAACCCAATTCACTCCTCTTCTAAACTTTCATAACATGAACAATTTAGTTGATGGATCAGCTCCACCATCAACCACAAATCCAGAAATAACCGATGTCAACCTTGCTTGTGTCCAATGGTTCAAGCAGGATCAATTACTATTGTCTTGGATTCTTTCATCCTTAACCAAAGAAGTCTTCTCTTATATCATCGGTTATAAGACATCTTTAGAAGCTTGGAATGCACTAGAAAGTGCATTCGGTTCTATATCTCAGAATCGTCAACTCCAAATTTATGTTGAACTCTAAGAATTGAAGAAAAATGACATGGATATTGCACAATATCTCCAAAAGGCAAAGGCTTTGTCCAATGAGATTGCTTCCGCATGCAAACCACTCTCCTCTTTAGAGTTTAATGCAATCATTTACAGAAATATTGGCATGGAATTTCACTCAATTATCTCTGCACTTAATCTTCGAGCCACACCAGTAACCTTTTCTGAACTATACAACCAATTGTTATCCCATGAGATCCTCCTCAAAAGCTATCCACACCTCCTTTGGCCCACCCTGCTATTCGCCCTATCCCGCCTTCATACAAACCTGCGCAATCAACTCCTCGCACACCAATAGCACCCTTCTCCTCCCGCACTTACTCCAACAAATGCAAGTGTCAAATTTATGGTTATTCCAACCACACAGTTGATCGCTGCAGACTTCAATATGAACCCCGCAATCCCACTTATTCTACTCGCCCTCAAGCTCATTTCACATCTTATTATTCATAACCAATTTTTCCCAATTATCCAGCTCCTTCATCACCTACTCCATGGATTCCAAATATAGGTGTCACATACCATATGACACCGATGCTTCCTAGTATCCATAATCCGCAACAGTATCAAGGTAATGATCAAGTCACCATAGGTAATGGTCTGTCTATGCCTATATCACATACAAGTACTGCTTTTTACCCTTCTCAAACAAATACTAATTTGATTTTAAATGAGGTTCTTCATGTTTCTACACTCTCTAAACCACTTCTTTTTGTTAAACGATTTGCCACTGACAATCGCTGTTTCTTTGAATTTCATCCTGATTATTTTTTGGTAAAGGACAAGATGAGCAAGGCAACCCTGTTGGAAGGCAAGAGTAAAAATGGCATGTATGAACTTCAACGTACCCAACCTCAAGCCCATCTTCATGAATCTACTGCTTCTTTTGATATATGGCATGCTCAGCTGGGGCATCCTGGATCAGCAGTTGTTTCGGCAATAATTAAAAATAACTCTCATCACAGTTTCTTCTTGAATCTCCTTCTTCTTTGAATCTAAGATATATGTATTATTTTTTCATTAAAATTCATTAATTCATACTATAATGTGTTTTCTGTTAGGTGTTCCAAGTTCAAACACTCAACATTTTGATGAAGGGAAGTAATGAGTGTATCTTACGAGTTGTTCGTAGACGTTATATAAGGCAAGAATCAAATTGGTCACCTTAATTAAATTGAACTTGGAAGTGAATTTCATTTGCAGGGGTTGAATTTTTATTCTGGATTTTTATTAGTTGTTGCCTCTCCTCCTTTCTGGTACTAAATCTATTTAATTTTTAAGTTCCTGGATTGGGATTCATTTAATCATCCATCTCTTGAACTGAAGTGAAAAGAGCACAAGTTACTTCTACAACTGCAACTTCATTCTACTCTTCATTTTTATTATGCATTTGTAAGTCCTTCAAAAGTAAAAGCATCATGCATTACGAAACTATAATGATATTGTTGAGTGGTGAAGTGAAATGCACCCATGGTGAAGTTAGATACAATTATGATGCAGCCACTAACCTTTGAGGTTCTCTAACTCTTGAAGTTTCAAGTTCTGGCTTTTTGTATTTTGTCTTCATCTAGCATAAAGGACCTTTTTAAGTTAAAGATTCAAAAATCCCCATTTTTATAACTTATTTCTCGATTCTTTTTGAAATTTAATAACTGTTAATTACTATAAATAGCCTACATTTATCTTCAGAATAAAGAGCTCTAAAAGTTTGTATGTCTTCAAAATAAAGAGCCAATTTTCAATCATTGCAAGGGAATAACTGGCAGACTGTGGCATCAGGAACTCCGCCAATATGACTGGTGGAGTTCTACTTTTTTTTTCATGTTACTTTTGTTTTCTTTAATTTTTGTTACCAAAGTTTTTTAGTTATAATAAAATTAGTTTTTAAAATTATTAGATTAGTATTATAGTATATATAGTAATGTTTTAGTTGAAAAATAATACTAAATATTTGAGTGATTTAAGGTAGAAAAATATGTAGTATTGAGTATGTATACTAGTGTTTTAGTTAAAAAAATACTAAATAAATATATGGTAAATATTTTATTTTTAATAAAAATTAGGACTTTTAAGAATTCGACTCATTGGCTTTTAGAGTGAACACTCAAATATGAAGATAAACATTTGTCAAATTTTTTACTTAATAACTTTAAAACTCAGCATTTAATGTAGGGATTTTTTCAAAAATAGACCAAAAATAATACTAACTCTAACTCTCATTCATTATTTTTCTAAATATATATTATAAATTTAAAAGAATCATAAAAGTTTGTGTGAACAATACGTAACAGAAAGCTACTAAATATGTCAGTGATATAGAAAAAAAAAAGTAAATGATAGATGCATTATTATTTAGAAAGTTAATATTACATATAAAATATGACAATAAAATAAGTATGTCAAATAAAATTATTAAACACAATGTTAAAAAAAATGAAGTATGCAAAGTAGAGAATCAACTCTCTCTCTCTCTCTCTCTCTCTCTCTCTCTCTCTCTCTATATATATATATATATATATATGCAATCAGGCATTTGAAAAAATGTAATTGAGAACTCTGAACCGTC
Organism: Mallotus japonicus; assembly: GCA_949634005.1. Classification (NCBI taxonomy): domain Eukaryota; kingdom Viridiplantae; phylum Streptophyta; class Magnoliopsida; order Malpighiales; family Euphorbiaceae; genus Mallotus; species Mallotus japonicus. The sequence continues at coordinate 9,790 of CATIWK010088085.1, forward strand.
GTAACCATTGCATCAGACATTTGAAAAACAAATGGTTCAAGCATTTGAAAAACAATAAAAACAATGGTAGTTCTATGAGATTAAAAGTAAGAACATGTTTCTAAACAGAAAAGATAAATATGAGGGGAAAGTACGGAAAATCACCCGGTGGTTTCAGGGATGTGTTTCATTTTGTAACAATTAAGGACATGTGTTTGACGCCATTTGACGCTTTCCAGTATATGCGACTAACACCGTTAAATTGGTCCTACCTAGCACCTACATGGACATTGTTGTCCAATTACTAAAGAAACCTCATCCATTCATTGGCCCACACTAAGACAACTCATAAAAAAAATCAAAAATCAAAAACCAAAATCAATAAAATGAAACTTCATTAACTCCATTTAACTCATTAAAATTCAAAAATTCAAAAATCAAAACATAAAATCAAACCTCTTCTAAAGATTATGATTTTGTTTTGTTTGGTATTGCAATATATATGAGTATTAACACTAATGCATCCATTACAATGAAAATAGCTAATGAAGCTGCAAATTTAGAAACGTCTACTAGGAGCTGGTTGATCTCATCCATCCATGGATTCTTCTCCTTAGTTGGGTTTATAGTTCTCAGAGCTTTCCAAAATGCACTATTACATTTGAATCCATATCCAAAAGCTATCTGCCACATTCTATCTCCCCTTTTCATCCTTCCTTGCACCATAAATGTTGAACGAGAAGCAAAGACCCGATCTTCGAACACCAAATGTCATGCATACAACAAGATTACCTCATTACAATTACAAAATCCATAAATTTCATAGAACTTTCTGTATTAACCGATTCTGATATTGAGAGTACATGGTGCATTTTCATTTCTGAACACTCAAAACAAAAGATTTATACATGTACCGCTCACCCAAGATCTAATTCTGTTTTGAAGACAACAATAAAAACCGTTATGTCTGCCACATCCTTCATCTCCTTAGCTGGGTTTATGGTTCTCAGAGTTCAAACTGATGTTGTGCCTAACATACTAGAGGTTCAGGACCAGTCTTTTAGTAGCAACGAGGGATCAGTCAGTATTGCTTCTACTGTGATTAAAATAGTGGGGGATGAAGCTTCTTCAAAAGAAGTGGTAGAGGAACCCAGTGTTGCTAGTGATAATCCAGAAAGCATAGAGACTTGCTCATCACAAAGTGTTGAACGCAGTTGAGCATGTTTTAACGCAGTTGTTAGGCAAAGACGCAGTGCTTGGCATATGTGGTCTTCCGCCATTTCTGTCTCCTACCAAACCAAAATCAAAATAAAAAAAAATCACCTTAAAACAACAATAACAATGAAAAAAATCAAAATAAAAAAAAAACCTAATTTTTGTGATTGATTGACTGTTGAAGAGGTGAATTCTAAAAATTTATGAATCAATAAGAAAATCCGAAGATTCCACTCACCTGAGTTTTCTTTTTTTTTTTAATCGAAAGATTAGGGTTTTTAAGTGTGATTTTATGTTTTATGTTTAGGTTTTTAATTGTTTTTTTTTTTTAATTAGTTGTCTTAGTGTGTGGGCCAATAAATGTATGATGTGGCACAATGAATGAATGAGGAGTCATGTGCTATTGGACCATAATATCCACATCAGCGCCAGGTAGGACCAATTTAATGGTGTTAGAGGTATATATTGGAAATCGTCAAACGGCGTTAAATACAGGTCGTGAATTGTCAAAAAATAAAACACATACTTAAAAGTGAAAAACCGTGAAACTATAGCGTGGTTTTCCGTATTTTCCCTAAATATTAATACAAACTGTGCAATATGAGTCACCTATAGTGCTTTAAAAGACGGAGATTGTGGTAGTCACATGATAAAGTATTTTATTTATGGTAATAAATGTTATTAAAAAATTTGACAAAATTGTAGATAAAATTTAGGAAAATAAGAATATTTTACTAAAATTTTCAAAGATTTTTATAAAAATTTTTATCCAACATGTTAAAGGATATATAAGTAATTAATTACTCCCTCCGTTCTTTTCTAATTGTCTTTTAAGGTTTTGTCACAAAGATTAAGAATTCTATTTAATAGGTATAATTATAGATATAAATGACTATATTACCCTCTTTTTCTCATTAAGACTAAATGAATTAATTAATGCAATCAAATGTTTCATAAATACTCAAGTGCTAGGAAAAATTTACTCTAAAAATAAGATAAAGGTAAATTTGGAAAGAAGAGTTTATTTTTTATTGGTAATCTCAAAAAGACAATTGGAGTGAAACAAATTCTATTTTCTTAAAAGACAATTAGAAAAGAACGGAGAGAGTACTATATTTAGCATTAATTAATTTGTACCAAAAAGATTTTCTCTTAAATCAATTAATACTTAGGAAAGGTTAATTAATAGATTTGGAAACCTAGGATAGGCATGTTAATAGATTCATTAATTAGAATTATTCGAAAATTGTGAAGAGATTCAATTCCTAACAAGTTAACTCATTGATAATTTCATTTCAGTTTTGAAAGCTATTTTATTTATAATTGAGTTCTCTTGTTTTATGTTTAAGATTAGTTCAATTAAGATTTGATTTTAAAGTCAAGTAAAATTGGTGGATAGATTAGTAGTCTTGTAGAAACGATCTTATCTATAATACTAGTATGATTTCGTGTACATGCAGATTTTACACAACATTTGTATGTATCAATTAATCTACAAAAAAGCAGAGAAAATGTAGTTCATAAATAGTAATGATGTTTTGGCATGATGATTAAAAAAAATTTAGATATTTCCAATATTTTTGTGATTAATTATTTTTTAATTCTTACAATTTTAATGTAATTAAATTTTTCTTTTTGATTGTAGTTCTAACCAATATAATATATACAACTAATTTTAATTGTATTTCGTATAACTTATATCATGATCATGCTTGATAAAATTAATATTATATTATTCTTTCATTAATACTTGTATAAAACGACATAAATTGCATTTAAATTAAAGTTTAAGTTAAAAATGAATAAGTTCATAAAACTGTCTAAAATATAAATGTTATATTCAGTTTTTTCAATCAAACTTCGCTACGCAAACCAATTAATTGGGTGACAAAAACTTCAAAATATGCATAAATGATGGCTATTAAACTTCAAAGTATGCAACCCTTGAGCCTTTAGCCCAATGGTTAAGGCTTAAGGGTGTGGAGTGGGAGGTTGGGGGTTCAATTCCCCACTTCCCCCTTAACCTCCTCTCCACTAAATCCTAGGGACAAATGTCCCTCAGGTGTTTAAATGTTGAGCTACCCGCCTAGGGCTGGTAGCCTCTGGGGCCAGCCACGGGGTCGGTTCCATTTAGAGGTTAATCCTCCATTCTAAAAAAAAAAAAAAGAGCTGGTTGTCTATTTGTTAGGGAACCATTAGAATCATCTGATTTGCACGCTCACTTATAGCTTCCTTTCCATTACTATTTTCCAACATTATATTTGTAATCAACTTGTAATCAATATTTAAATTAATCATTTAGTTGAGCATTTAAGTCATTCTAAAAAAAAAAACCTCATTTTTTTTTATCACAGAAATTAGTCTTTTTTTTTTCCTTTTAAAGCGATAACTGTAAAATTGAAACTATCTTGAACAATATTAATTTAAATGTATCAAATTTCATCACATATGCATAAAATTGATATAAAGGTAATAAAAAGTTTACGTTGTATAATAGCATAACCATCTTATTTATGTCTTCTTTTTATAGCCGGTATCATCAATTTGTAGCATACCCAAATTCACAGCACAATTTATTTACATCCACTATAACAGTTGAGCCAAATTTATTAAATTTTTTTAAAGGTGATGCTAAATGAATGGAATTTATCTAAAAAGGTTGGCTAGAAAAAGTAATAGAATATGAAAAGGGGGCTATTTACCATTTTATGGTAAAAAAAAAAAAAATTATTTCCTAATTTATGGTGATTTTGAAAGTAATTCTCATTTTTGTGGTGAAATGGGAAAGATTTTTCTAATTTGTGATGTTTTTGGTTGAGGTGTGGAAAGAGAACACCCATTATGCTACTGGCAGTAATATAATGGACATTATGCTACTGGCAGTAATTTAATGGACATTATGCTACTGCCAGTAGCATAATGGGACCCAGCACTACGGGTGTAATCGAGCCGAGTTTTAGTTAGTTTGGGCTTACTTTGTTTATAAACGAGCCGAACTCAAGACAAGCTTGTTATCTTATATGGTATGCACGAGCTGTTTGCGAGCCTAAACGAGCCTAAAGAAATTTTAAAAAATAAAAACTATAAATTAAAATTATACATTCAAAAATTAAAAATAAATTATTTATTAAATAAATTACAATATATTTAATAAAAATTATGATTTTATTCTGATACTATATTTTTTAAAATATTTTTTACAATACAAATTTATATATTATATATCTAAAATAAAATTATTAAATATTAAAATTACTAGCTGGCTCACGAACTTGTTCACGAGCTTCACGAGCCTAGTTTTGTATAGTTTGAGCTCGGCTCGTTTATTAAACAAACTTCTATATACGAGCTCGAACGAGCTCTTATCGAGCCGAACACCAAACTGCTCACAAGCGGCTCTGCTCGTTTACACCCCTACCCAGCACACACCACTTTTCTCTCTCCTGAGGTGACACTGATTTGACTATTGTATATATAATTGTTTAATGATTATGTTAACTTTTTAATATTATAATTAATAACTAATTATTGAGTTATGATTATGTTGATTTTAATAATATTTAGTCACTTATCATTGTGTAATGATTGTTAGTAATAATAATAATAATAATATTAATAACAACAATATTTTTAAATAGTTGTGGTTATTTTATTGAAATGTTTTATATAATTGAGGTAATTTAAAATAATAATAATAATAATTACATAGATTTAAAAACTAGAATTATATAAAAATTATTATGAATTTGTATGAATAATAACAAGAGTATATAATATGTGAAAATAGTAAAATTAAAAATAAAAAAAATTTATTATTAGTAATTAATGTATTAAAAATAGTTAATTAAAATATAAATAAGAATCATTATTAATATACTTTTTAGTAATATCCTAAAAAGTATATTAATAATGATATTATTTTAGTAATATCTTAAAAAATATATTAATAATTAGTGTCACCTCAGAAGAGAGAAAAGTGGTATGTGCTGGGTCTATTATGCTACTACCAGTAGCATAATGTCTATTATGCTACTGAGTGTTCTTTCTCCACACCTCAACCAAAAATACCACAAATTGAAAAAATCTTTCCCATTTCACCATAAAAATGAGAATTATTTCCAAAATCACCATAAATTAAAAAAAATTTTTTTTTTTTACACCATAAAATGGTAAATAGCCCATGAAAAAGACTAATATGATTTTATATATTATAGAGAGAACTTTGAGTCGTAAAATAATATTGGGCAGAAAAAATTCACCTAATCATCATTAATCACCTAAAAAAAGTATTAACAAATGATGCATGCGAGTGTCAGAAGATTAAACGAGTTACCAGCATTTTTTTTTTTTTTATGATTACTACATTCTCCAATTCTCCAAGTAAGCTGGATGGATAAGGTGGATAAACCCTAATATATATCTTAAACTTCAAGGCTCCATTAGTTCTCACTTCATCAAGTAATTTTGATAATCATATTGGGGATTTTGAGTTTCCTTTTACAAGTTCGAGAATTTTAATTGTCTTAGTTATATCTTACAATCGTAAAGTTAATATCTACTCTAGGAAGGAATAGAACCACGAACCCTAATGATTATGAACCCGTAAATTACTATCTTAGAAACCCAAGAACAAATTGAATTTCAGAAACCCAAGAATCGCTTAGATCAGATTGTAAGTTTGGTTGATCAAGATTAGAACCTAAAGAAAACTAAGTTCTTTAAACCCTAACCCTTAACACGCCAC
>CATIWK010088086.1:0-12784 GCA_949634005.1 Mallotus japonicus
CAAAATTAATATATTTATAAATTTTTTTGTACAAGTATTTCAGTTTTTGTCAAGAATTTGACATTAATTCTCATTAAAACTTAAATGCCTTTCTTCTTCTTAATGCATTTTCTTGATTCTTTAATATTTCATGTTAACAAGAAAATACTCCTATATTGAAAATCAAATACAAAAACACAAACTCTCCTTTTCTTCTCCAAACAACCTCTCCACACTCAATTCTGAATTCTAACAATGCAGAAGCTTTACTTCTTGTTTTCTCTCTTATTTTTCGTTGTATATAACACACAATGGGATGGGGTATTTATACTAACTCAAGATTAATATAAACCACAAAAACACACCTAACATATACCTAACATTGACTTATACATTCAATAAAAACCACACATTTATGACACCAATTTCAACAATCTCACCAACCATTGACCTGTAATTTATCATGTGTAAAACATTAGAAGCTTCTTTGAATTGGGCTTCATTATTTTGGATTGAGTTTTATGTAAACTTGGGTTTAAAACAAGTTTATATTTCAACACTCTCGTGGTAAAAAAGGTGCTTCCTTTGACATCCTGCATTAGAAGTTAAAATCTTAGATAAGTGATTCTAACATTAACATATATCTCAGCAGCATTCTTTCAAGAACTTACCAAAAATTAATAACTTATTTATAATGAAATCTAATTAAACCATAAACAATAATTTTGATGCAATAATAATTTAATTTAATTTAATTTAAATATAATTATGAATCGAATATAATTTAATTTTCAATTTTATTTTTAAAACCATCCCATTAAATCTCATTAAACAGCTAATCTATAGGTACACCTTTTGTTTAATGGGAAAATAAATAATAATTGTAGGTAGAGACTTTACTTGTATGAAAATTAGTTAAATTTTTATGGTGTAATTTATTATAATAAATAGTTTGCACACAAAAAAAAAAAAACTATTCAATCTAATATTTATATGCTAAATGTTTTAGTTTATTTAATTTCATATTATTTAATATGTTAAATTTTAATTTTAAAAATATATTATCTAATTACAAAAGTAATATTTTTAATTATAATATTATTTGAGAAATAAAATATAAAATTTATGTAAAATAAAGTTTAATATCTTGATAGTAAGAAAAATAAAGGAAAAAAACATGCACCTAAACTGCCAAATTAGTTTTTTTTTTACAATGATGCATGTCATTAGTAGTGACATGAACAGTGTTGTCATGACACTAAAAGATAAAATTTTTTGAGTTAAAATTACATGTATGACCCCATATGCAGGAACTAATCAAATGGGAAATTATGGTATAAAAGAAATTTCTCTCTATGGATACACTAATCATGCATGTAGCTACTGACATAAACCATTATCGTTAGTTTTTGTTTTTTTATCCAATTAATTTCATGTTGCGGGCCCAATGTGAGGACAAAATTTAATCCCACCAGCACAGGAATGATTACCGTTCTAAAATCCTAATCCAAGTCTTCTCCTTCAGTCTATATTGTCCAGCACAAGATAGTGAAATGATCACAAACCTTGTGTACATGCTTCACTGCAACTCCTCCTAATTAAAAATTCTCACCCACTTGGCCAACACTTGTGACACTGCCATTTCCAACCAAATGAAGTTAAATTACTCACCACTCTTCAACTCTCAACTGCTCATCGTCCATTTCCAACAAGCTAATGCTTCAGCAGCTGAAAATGAAACCGATCGGCTTGCTTTGCTAAAATTTAAACAAGGGATCACTAATGATCCATTTGGAGTCCTCAACTCATGGAATGATTCTGTCCCATTTTGCAAATGGTTTGGAATCACACGCAGTCCCCACCATCACAGGGTTGCATCTTTGGTCCTGCAAAGCCACAAGTTGATGGGATCCATACCACCACATATTGGCAACTTGAGCTTCCTTAAAGTCCTTGTCCTAAAAAATAACAGTTTCAGTAGCCAAATTCCAAAGCAACTTGGCAATCTACATCGTCTGCAACAGTTATTCCTCGACAATAATACAATATTGGAGGGTGAAATTCCTACAAATTTGAGCCGCTGTTCGAAACTCAGGTTAATCATCTTACAAGTTAATAATTTGAGTGGAAAAATCCCATCCGAGCTTGGCAGTCTGGCAAAACTTGAAAACCTAGCACTAGGTGGCAACAATCTGACAGGATAAATACCAGTTTCTCTTGCCAACCTTACATCGCTTGTCTTCTTTTCAGTACAAGAAAACAATTTAGTAGACAATATTTCAAATGAATTCTGCAGGCAAACAAGTTTAGATTCTTTTTCTGTCGGAGGCAATTATCTAACTGGTACCATCCCTCCATCTCTTCTAAACATTTCATCTGTCAAGACCTTCACATTTACAATGAACAACCTCCAAGGAACTCTGCCAGATAACATGGACCTTACTCTTCCAAATCTCCAAATATTTATGGTTGGTAGTAATAATTTGTCAAGGACGATTCCTGAATCAGTCTCTAATTTTTCTCGACTGTAAATTTTTCAACTTTTATTGAATCAGTTTACCAGGCAAGTTCTAAGCAATCTCGGAAATCTAAAGAGTCTGCGACAGTTAGATCTTGCCATCAATCATTTAGGCAGTAACTCGATAAATGATTGGCTTTTCTTGAAAAACTCTACCAATCTGGAATATCTTGATTTGACAGGGAATAATTTTGGTGGTGTTTTGCCTATTTCCATAGGAAATTTATTAACTCAATTAAACATATTATATCTAGGGGGAATCAGATAACTGGAACCATTCCTACAGCACTAGAGAATCTCCTCAACTTGATTATCCTAACCTTAGATTACAACCTTCTCACAGTACCATTCCACCCTTTTTTGAGAAGCTACAGAAACTACAACTATTGTCCTTTGGGTCAAACTGTCTGTCGGGTCCAATTTCTTCCTCTATATCTAATCTTAGTCAATTATTTTCTCTCTCTCTCTATCACATAACAAATTGGAAGGAAGCATCCCCTCTAGCATTTCCAACTGTAGGAACTTGCAAAAGTTTGACATATCTGATAATCTTCTTAGTGGAAGAATACCATACAAGCTCTTGGGATTTTCCAACTTAGTTTTTATTAACTTATCTCGTAACTCATTTACAGGTAGCCTACCTGTGGAAATAGGGAAGCTGACAAGTTTGAACACAATGGATGTTTCTGAAAACAGGCTTTCAGAAGACATTCCTAGTGTGCTTGGTGATTGTTCGAGCTTGGAATATCTCTATATGCAAGGAAATTCTTTCCAGGGATCCATCCCTTCAGCTTTTGCTTCTCTGAGAGGCATTCAGAAATTGGATCTTTCAAGAAACAATCTTACTAGAGCAATCCCGTAAAATCTGCAGACTCTTGCATCTCTGCTATATTTGAATCTTTCGTTCAATAATTTAGAGGGTGAGATTCCAACAAGAGGAGTCTTCAGAAATGAAAGTGCATTATCCATGGTTGGCAACAATAAGCTTTGTGGAGGTGTGCCATAACTCCATCTGCTAGAATGTCAGTCCAACATTGATAACTTGATTTCTAGAACCTCCGAGTCCTGTGGTCAAGTAACCAACAAGAAGTAAGGTGAGATGTGGGGTTTCCCCTACTAATCCTCCGATGCTTAAGTTAGAGAATGCAAAGAGAGAGTTTTAGAGAGATAAAGAGAGAGTAATAACTGAATATAATAGAATGAATAATAAGAGGAGGGGGAAGGAGTATTTATAGAGAAAGAGATATGCAAACCTAAGAGGAGTGGGATTCCTCTTGCATGTAGGACTTATGTCTTTGGAAGTATTTACTTCCTAATTCGGAACTCCTTCTCCTATTTGGATTGAGCTTCCTTTCTCTGCAAGTAACTATTGATTTAGGAATATATTTAATATCTAGAATAGGACTATGCCCGTGGGGTATCAAGAGTCCCCCCCCCCCCCGAAAAGTCTAGTCGGATATTTATGTCCGAGAGTATGAAAAATCTATAAATGTGGAAAGAGATGAGCTGAGGTGGCCAGCCTCAGTCACTGTTGGTGAGGATACTCAGTACCGAGTCTTCAGAGACCTGCAAAATAAAAAGAATGCCAAATGGGCTTACAGATGCTCGGCGTCCCGAGGGATTAACCCACTAGTGTTATAGAGAACACGTGAAATGGGACCAGCTAGTGTTGGAGTTTTGAGATGCTCGGCACAAGATAGCGGCCCGAGAAGGTGAGTTTCTGTATACTCGGCCCTAATGAGATGCTCCGCACAGGATTATGGCCCGAGAAGGCGAGTTTTCATATACTCGCCCCTAATGAGATGCTCGGCACAGGATTGTAGCTCGAGAAGGTGAGTTTTCATATACTCGGCCCTAATAAGATGCTCGGCATAAGATTGTGGCCCGAGAAGGTGAGTTTCCATATGCTCGGCCCTTGTGAGATGCTCGGCTTAATCATAATGATCCGAGATCGAACACAGCTGGAAGCCAGACATGTGTCATAGCTTTTGAGATATTTTGAAATTTGAATATGGCGTAACTGCTGGTATCTGATCAGTTGTCAAAAGAAGTGACGTGGGACGGCGGTTTTGTAGCTAGGGCGTCGAGGCTGTTGGGGAGGACATGGCCTCGATTAGCGTTTGTAATAATGACAATTGATGATGAAGATGTCATGACTATAGTGCCCTTGCAACTGCTGCTAGGAGTACTCTATTAGCAAGGGTAACCCGAGTCCTTTCTAAAGACATTCCCTAGGTTATAAATAATGAGTAAATATATTGTAGAGAGGCACTTTCGCTTCTCACTTGCTTTTCTCTTGTGTGCAACTATTTCTGCTTCCTGCCTCCATTACTGCTGCTTATTAGAGTTTGGCAATTTGCTCAGGTGAATATTTTCAGTCTTTGTCTATTATAGTGTGTTCTTTTCTTCTTGCTATAACCAGCATGCCTCCTCGTGAACAAGTTTACAGTGGTATAGGCATAGGTTTAGTATTCCATAAGCCTATACGCTACATACTACTAATAAGAAGGCGAATGAGCCATACCCAGATGCCATAAAAATGGTGGTATACCAGGATCAATTAGAGGGTGGGTTGAGATTCCCCATAGATCCTTTTGTGAAGCTTTTCTTGAATAGGTATAATATTGCTCCTGGGCAACTTCATCCTAACAATTATAGAATTTTGACTGGGTATATAGAGCTGATGCATAGGGAGGGTAAATAGCCAGATTTTGATATGTTTCGTTATATGTATAGCTTAAATAAGAAAAAGGGGGAGCTAACTTTTGCTCTATCGGTTGTTCCCCATCTGAGTCTATTCGTGAAACTCCAAGACATACCCAAGTCTTGGAGACATAAATACTTTATTATAGAACATCTGATGGAATTTTTTGAAGTTCGTCACCTATGGGTAGACGATTGTCACCGTGTGCAGCGTCTAAGAGAATTACCTGAAGGGGATGCCAAGCTAATAAAGAGAATTCGTGAATGGAGTGTGTCTATGAGGACTTCTGCTGAGAATTATTCCTGGTGGTATCTTCAGAGAGTATACCCTGGGAATGATGATATTGTTGGTAAGTGTTTTGATCGTTTGGAGGTATATTCTGACATTTCCCTTTTTTTTGGTAATTGTAGATGGCTAACCTTTTCACCTTTGTGGACGGGATCCTGCTTTCAGATGATGACGAGCATGTGCAAGTGCAAGAACAGGAGTAGGAAACTGCTGATTTGACTATTGAGGTGGAGATTTTTGAGGTTCAAATCGAGCCTCACACCGAGATTTCCAAAGACTCGACAATTGATTTGATGCGGAAAAGTAAAGCTGGGTCTTAAAAAAAGCATCCCCGGGGAAAGGGCATTACTGAGTATAAAGAAGAATTAGCGGAGAATGTCTTTGTCAAGTGTCCGAGAATTTCGGGACTTTCGGATGCCAAAAAGTATATACTGGAGAAAATGAGCCCTCCAAGTGTTCTGAATCCCCAAGTAAGTGATCAGTATATGGAATCCTTACGTCTTCCTAAGGATATTCAAAGATGGCGGGATATCGGAAAAGGTGAGCTGTACGAATATCTGATAATGCATGCTCTGGAGGTATTTTATCTGATCTTGACTGTCTTTTATTTATCATCAATTATGCATGCTGACTTTCTTATCCTTCTTATAGATGGCCCAAGGTCTGATGTTGGCTAAAGATGACAACTTCATTCTTCAGAGTGAATATAATTTTAAAGATGCCGAGGTTGGCACTATTGCTGTGGATTTCGAAAAGAAATTAAATGCGGTAAAACAGGCACTGAAGCTTACTGAGGCTCAGTTGAAAGATTCTAAGTCAGAAGTGGAATCTCAGCTGAAGAAGGTTCAGGAATTGGAGCACTCCAAGACTCAATTTTTGAAGCAATTGGAGAAGAAAGACTTAGAGCTCGACGCTCTAAAGAAGGAGCTCGAGGGAGAGAAAGCAGCTCGAGCTGAAGACTTGAAATCTTACCGAGATATGGTTTTGGGTTACCTGAAAGCATATAAATCTGAATACAAGAGGATCTTTCTTGCTCAGTACTCAAACCTTGACCTTTATGAGTTTGAGAAGATAACTCCTCAAGATTTAGCGAAAATAGCTGCTGAAGAGGAGGTGTTAAGGAAATCTTCTGCCAAGCGCCATAAGAGTTCAAAGAAAGCATCTGCGAAACCTCCCTCGCAGAATCCTGGTGCTAAAGGGTCAACTTCTAAGGCAGGGCATTCAACTGCTCCTCCTGCTGATAATACCAACTTTCCCCCTTCTGATGGGGCGATTATTGATGTCTGAATTTCCCTTTTTTTATGTAGAAATTCTATGAATATCAATGAAAAAATGCTTTTATTGCATCAGAACATCTATTTTTCTTAACTACAATTCTCTCTATTGGTAATATTTTCGCAGGCTGTCTGAGTTCCAATATCTAGGCAGTTCTTTTCCTTGCATGTCTCGTATCTTGTATGCACCTTTAGTAGTATTTTCTAAGACTTGATAAAGGCCTTCCCACTTAGGTCTGAGCTTACCTGTTCTAGAATTTTCTTTACTAATATCTGCTCTCCGTAGTACGAGATCTTCAATCTTAAATTGCTTTGGTCGAACATATTTGTTGTGATACTCGGCTATCCTGAGCTTCTGAGCTTCTGAAATAATGGATGCTTGTTCCCTTCTTTCCTCAAATAAATCCAGGCATATTAGAGCATTGAGGTTGTTGATACCAGAGTCTAACTCTCCTGCTACTCAGTAGCTTAATAATCCAATCTCAACAGGAATTACTGCATCCATCCTGTAAGTTAATATGAAGGGCGTTTCTCTTATTAAACTTCTAGGTGTCGTTCTGTATGCCCAGATGATGTTGTTGAGTTCTTCTACCCATCTCCTTTTCTTCTCATCTAGCCTCTTCTTTAATCCTTGCATAATGATCATGTTCATGACTTCTGTTTGCCTATTTGTCTGAGGATGAGCAACTGAGGTAAATCTGAGTTTGATACCCAAATTTATACAAAATGTCTTGAACTTTTCATTATCGAACTGCTTCCCATTATCTGTGATTAATGTGTGGGGTATTCTAAATCTGCAAATGACTTCTTTCCAAAAGAAGTGCTGAATCCGGGCTTCTATGATGGTTGGGACTGCCTCTACTTCTACCCACTTGGTGAAGTGATCGATGGCTACAATCAAGAACTTCTTCTAGGATATTGAGACTGGAAAAGGTCCAAGGATGTCCATTCCCCAAATAGCAAAAGGCCATAGACTCCCTATTGGATGCTGAGTATTAGACGGCTCGTGATTCAAACGGGCGAACTGCTGACATTTAAAACACTTTTAAACTAGTTGATGTGCATCATTGGACATACTTGGCCAGTAATATCCTTGTAATAGCGCTTTCTAGACTAATGAGCCTTAAGCTTCATGGGCTCTGCAGATTCCCTCGTGGATTTCTCTGAGCACATAGTTGCCTTCGTCTGGAGATACGCACTTCGACCATGGGTAAGACAAAGATCTTCTGTACAGTTCTCCGTTACTCAAGGAATAATGTGTGGCTCTAAGTTTGATCTTCCGAGCTTTGAGTCTATCTGGAGGTAAGGTGCCCTGATCCAGGTACTCTATGATGGGCTTCATCCATTCTACCATTTCTTGAGTATTCATGACTTCTTCTTCCTCGGTACTGGGTTTGACAAGCTCTTCTGTTAGTTCAAATGCTTTGAAATCTTGATTAGCTTCTGAGGTTTATTTTGCTAGAAAGTCTGCTTCTGTGTTCTCGCTTCTAGGGATCTATAGTATTTCCCATTGTCCCCCTTCGTGCTCGAGCTTCTTTAGGAGCTGTTTGGCTTTCTCCATATACTTGATCATGCTTGGTTCCTTACTTTGGTATGTCCTTTTAACTTGGTTGACCACTAACTGAGAATCAGAGTAAATCTTTAGATGCTCGACCCTGACTTTTGTGGCCAACTTGATTCCTGTAAGTAGTGCTTCATACTTAGCTGCATTGTTTGGGCGTTATACTTGATCTGAACAGCATATTTGATTCTAACTTTTTATAGCCCAGTAAGGATAATCCCAGCTCTAGATCCTTGTGCACTGGATGCTCTATCAATGTACAACTTCCACTCCGAGTGTGGTATTGTCACAGCTTCCTCGATTGTCATTTCCTAAATAAAGTCTGCCAATGCTTGAGCTTTTATTTATTGGTGAGGCTCATAACTAATGTCGAATTCACCTAGCTGAACAGACCATTAAACTAGTCTTCCTAAAGTTTCGAGCCTTTGAAGAATTTTTCGCGAAGGGAAATTTGTTCTGATAATTATCGAGTGAGCTTAGAAGTATTATCTGAGTTTTGTGGATGTGTGAACAACCATCATTGCGAGTTTGTCTAGCTTAGGATACCTTACTTCCGAGCCTCTGAGTATCTTACTAACATAGTAGATTGGATTTTGCTGACTTCCTTCTTCTCGCACTAATACTGAGGCGATGAACTCGTGTCTAATGGAGAGGTATAAGTATAGAACCTTATTTGGTATTGGTCTGCTAAGCAATGAGGGAGAGGATAGGAACTTTTTAATTTCCTCAAATGCTATTTGGCACTCGTCGCTCCAGTCAAATTTCTTGGAATTTTTTAAGGCTCGGAATAGGGGTAAGCTTTTCTTAGCCGAGCATGAGATGAATCTTCCGAGAGCTGTGATCCTGCCATTAAGCTTTTAGAGTTCGTTTAGTGTTTTAGGAGCTTTCATGTTGAGAATGGCTTCCATCTTCTCTAGGTTTGCCTCTATTCCTCTGTGTAAGATTATGAATCCTAAGAATTTTTCAACTTTGACCCCAAAGACACACTTTTCTGGATTGAGCTTAATCCGGTATTGATCTAGGAGCCTGAGAATTTGCACGAGATCCTCAGTGTGCTGTGCTGCTTGCTGGCTTTTGACGATAATGTCATCCATGTATACTTCCATGTTCTTTCCAGTCTGATCTTAAAAGACATGATTCATCAGTCGTTGGTGTGTTGCTCCAGCATTTTTTAACCCAAAGGGCATGACTTTTTAATAATAAAGACCCTCATGTGTGATGAAGGATGTTTTCTCTTGATCCTCTTCTTTCATAGGGATCTGATGATATCCTTGAGCTGCATCAATGAAACTATACAAGTTGTGGCAAGCTATTGAGTCTACTAGCTGGTCAATTGTTGGTAAGGGGTAGTTGTCTTTTAGGCACGTTTTGTTTAAGTTTGTGTAGTCAACACACATTCTATGTTTTCCGTTAGCCTTCTTGACTAGTATGACATTAGCTACCCACTCTGGATGTGTGACTTCTCTTATAAACCCAGCATCTAACAACTTTTTTATTTCCTTAATAATCACTTCTGTCTCTCGTAGGCGAACTTCCTCTTCTTATGGACTACTGGTTTCACACCTAGGTTAATGCTCAGACTATGAGATGCAATCCGAGGATCTACCCCAACAATCTCAGATGCCTTTAAAGCGAAGCTATTTGAATGTTTGTTTAGAACTTCACCGATTTCTTTACAGATAGTCTCGTTAAGCTCGCCCCCAATTCTGACTATTTTTCCCTCAGCTATCTGTAGAGTCTGGACTTGGTCTACTGGCTCTGGATTAGCTCCTTGCTTTTCTATTTCTAAAGCTTCCAGAGAGAATGCTTCTATCTGTGGTTTCACTGCCATTTGGTAACACTGTTTAGCCATCATCTGATCTCCGAGTATAGTGATTACTCGTTCTTCTAAAGGAATTTTCATGGTTAGCCTTTTGATGCTCGTGGCAGCGTCAATTTCATAAAGAATTGGCCTTCTAATGATACCATTGTAAGCAAGTGGAAGATCTACTATGTTGAACAAAGATTTGACTATTTTTGTATTTTTGGATTCTCGATTTTCAAAATTTGATGTTCAGCTCCATCAATCCCATTGGCTGGGTTGTTCCTCCATAGAAGCTTATGATAGGATTCTTAATTACTTTTAAATCAGTGACCGAGCCTCCCATGGCTTTGTAGGCATCCCATGAAAGAGCATTTATAGCACTGTCGTCATCCACTAGTAGTCTTTTCACCAGATAGCTTTGGATGTATGCGCTTATGACTAAGGCATCATTATGGGGATGTTGAACATGTTTCCCATCATCAGGCCCAAAAGTGATGTCTGGCTTTCGTTTAGATACTCGGTAATCTTCCCTCCAAGGTCTTTTCAATTTCTTTTTTGCTAGAGTTTCTCCGCCAATGATCATATTGATGATTTTAATCACGTCATTATGAGCTTTCTTTATAGATGGAGAATCTATTATTTGGTCATTTGAATCTCGGTTTCTTATAAAATCTCTGAGCTTTTCATTCTTGATCAACTGCTCAATTGCTCATGCCAGGTCTCGGCAACTATCAGTGTCATGTCCGTAATCTCGATGGTATTGATAGTATTTTCTCCTGTCTATTATCATTTCTCTCTTTGGTGAAGTTAATTTCCTGGCTGGAGTTATGCCTACTCTGTTTTCACTTATCCACATGAGAATTTTCATTTTGGAGGCATTTAGAGTTGTGAATCTCTCAGTTTCTCTTCTGAATCCTTCCACTGGGTTTCTAAAATTATTTCTGAGAATTGTAGGTCTTCTTAGATCAATTCTCTCATTCTGCTTGAACGGTGGCTTCTCATCATCCCTTTGCCATCTTCTATCCTCATCCATCTCAATTAGATTTGTTGCCATTGTCATGACCTCTGAGAAGGTGCATGGCTTTTTTGTTAAAATTTTATCTTTAAGTTTTCCCAACCAGGTTCCATTCTTCAATGCTTCTACGGCCACTTCATCACTTAAATTTTCAATTTGCATTGCTACCTTATTAAATATGTCTAGGTAGCTTTTTAATGATTCACTGAGTTCCTGTCTGCATATCCGAAGGTCATGAATGCTTTTAGCAGGAGGAACGTTAGTAATAAACCGTATTCAAAACTTCTCCACCAACTCTTTAAAAGATGAAATGGAGTTCCTTGGAAGCTGGTGAAAACATCTCTGAGTGATATTGGAGAGTGTGCTAGGAAAAACTCGGCATAAAGTCTCGTCATTGATGTTCTGGAGCATCATTTTTGTTCTGAATGATGATACATGATTGACTGGGTCTCTAGTACCGTCAAACTGCTCTATCTGAGGTAGTTTGAATTTTGAAGGAATTTTTGTCTGATTGATCCTGCTTATGAAGGGTGTTATTCCCTCTAGGACACACTCATCCTCCTTTCGTGGTCCTGTCCGAGCTTTCTAAATTACTTACGCTCCCTTCTGAGCTAACTATGCATCGTCCATAGTTGGAATGCTGGTATTGGATTCTCCTTTCGGATCTTTTCGAGTTTCTTATCCCCTGATGAGACATTCTGAGTTACTGCAGGTGGTATGATTATGTTATTTCCTAGATTAGTAGCTTCGGGGTTACTATCTTGGATTAAGGTGTTTAACTGCTGTTGCATGAGGAGCATCTGGGTCTGAATGTTCTGGATCATGGCCTCTTTATTTGTTGGAGGCTGGTTGAGTGTTTGGGTTACTGTGTTTAGGTCTGGTGTGTTTGTAACAGGAGTTCCTGAAAGGTTTAGGAAGGGTACAGATGGGATGGGTCTGCCAGCGTGGTGCAGAGGAGCATAATAAGGAAAGTTTGCACCTGGAGTCATCCATCCTTGGGTAACTCCGAGTGGCATATAAGGATTAAAGGGAATTTGTGTTGATGGTCCGGCGTTTTAAGCGAGAGCTAATGGATCAATCGATTAGATGGGAGCAGACGGGTTGATAGGAGCTGAAGGATTAATATGAGTCTCTGGCGTTGTGCCTGGTGGAATAATCTGAGGATCAAGGGTTAGTGGTGGGCTAGATGCCATGATTTGAGCTGCTTTGCTCGGTAGACGATAATGACTTTTAACTCAAGAGGTTCCCATAGACGGTGCCACTTGATAACTTGATTTTTGGAACCTCCGAGTCCTGTGGTCAAGTAGCCAACAAGAAGCAAGGTGAGATATGGGGTTTCCCCACTAACCCTCCGATGTTTGTTAGCACAAAACTGTAAGTGTACGGATCGTGGCAAGTAATAAAGTGATAAGTAGAGTATCGTTCCCACGAGGAAAGGGTACTAAGTACTAACTGTCAATCGATTTCGCTAGCTAGAACAAATCAAATAAAATTGGAAGAATTAAATAAAATAAACTATCTACTCTAATTAATCTAATTAAATCAATGGGGATAAACTAGAGATTGGGTTTGTTTCACTAGTTAGGACTTGAGCTACGGAATTAAATTCAACTATTTCATTGATCACAATCAAGGGTAAAC